>PVJX010048697.1:0-11394 GCA_004027295.1 Dolichotis patagonum
CAGGATGCATAACTTGTTTAATACATGTGGACAACTAAGAAGATTGATAGTTAAGTGTATTGGGTATAGAGTGAGACAACCTTGGTTGAATTCTTGGCTCCACCTCTTAAATTACATCATGTGTAGTAAATCTAGCATCTTAAAAATTCAATTTTCTCTTCTATGAATGGGCTAAAGAGCATTTTTACTTCATCGGAAAATTAAATTAGAAAATTTATAATTAACATTTAACATAATGATTAGCATAATATATTGTAGTTATTGTTATTATAAATTATATCACATATGAACTTCATTTGTGAATGAATTTGCAAAAGCAGAATGAATTTAATTTTTAAATAAAATATTTTGAATAGTTTGATAAATATAGACACAATGGTTTTTGCAGAATGAATTAAAACTAATTAATAAAGCATTACATTTCTACTTGGTTATTTATCTATAAATCTTTTTTCTTAAATTAATATTTCAAAAATGAATCATGTTACTGAATTTATACATATTTTGAAAAGCAAATATTAACAAAATTGATGAAATCACAAAAACAATAGGACTTATTCTTCATCAAATTTTGTTTCAAATTCTAGTTGATAAAATTTCCAGCTTGCTTGAATTAACTTCTCTTTGAATTGAACATTCTACAGTTTTCAGTCCAGTAAAGGAAGAGGCTCTAAACAGAAGTTATTTATTTCTCTTTTTCTTCATAAAGTGTGAGAACAAAGTTTAAAGAAAAATGGTTCAATCTTACACACCCTCACAAAAATAGTTTTTATTAATATGTTTCACATTTCCAATTATTTACTGTGTTTGCTTTCACAATAGATTTTATTCTGCTGAAGGGCATGACCATATTGTCTTCATCAGCTATATACTGCAGAAAATGTACAGTTGGGTGTTGAAAAAATAAATAAATGGTGAATGACGGATAAATAAATTGATGAATTAGTAAGTACATGGTCTTTCATTAGCTCATCTATATTACTCTGTATAGTTATTGTCTGTATTTGTTTAGTATACTTTAATGTCCATTGCAGGATGTAGTGACCCTAGTGGAAAATGAGCTAACCATGAATTAAGTTTAAATCAATTAGTTGAGTCTGCATTTAATGTGATTTTACAATCCAGAAATAATTTTTTAAATTAACTAAATTCATGCTAGAATACCCCAATTTGATAGTTTAGACATATGTTTCAAGATTTACTTGAAGCTAGTACTGAAACACTGTAATATACTTTAAAAATCTTTATAATTCCTTGGCTCTTAAATGCTTAAAATCTTATTAATTTTATTCTGGTTCTTAACAAACTGAGAATCTGAGATTCTCCTACATAAAGGAAGTTTCCTTTATCTATTTTCATAGAAATAATGCAAATAAATGTAGATCAGAAGATAAAATTCAACATAAATGTACTATTTGTTTAGTTTATTGAAAGTAAGTAAGTATTTTAGACATTATCAAAGAAATGTCAGTAGAAGAAAATACATACTAAATGGAGACAAAGATAAATATCAAATCTTTTATTTTATTTCAGAGACTCAGAAGACTCAGAGAAAAACAAGGAAAGAAGGAAACAAAAAGAAAAAGAGAAAGAGAAAGTGAAAGGGAAAGAGAGAAAGAGAAAAAAGAAAGAGAAAGAGAAAGAAAAAAAGAGGGAGGGAGGGAAGGAAGGAGAGAGGGTGGGTAGAGAGATAAGGAGGAAGATCACTCACTTTGCAGGAAGGAGGCTGATTTTGTTGTAATTATGAAGAAAGATTTTAAGCTAAGAAGTAGGAAAATCTTGTAGGACTACAAGAGCACTCCGCATCACAGTAAAGTCTTAAAATGGTTGATCCAAAGATACTAAATACACTTCAATTGAAATTTTTAGAAGTAGAATGCACATCATCTAGAAATACATGTAACAAGAAAAGAAACTAAGAGAATAATTTATTAAAACTCAAGAACACTAATGAGAAAAATATTTCCATTAAACAATATAATAAGATTTTATGGTAATCATGATTTCCCATTTCATTGCTTTGAAGCCTTTCAATGTTTACATTCATCAGTTGGGATGGTTTTAATCTGTTTTGTTTGACTTTATTATGTGTGATTGTATGAACAATCACACATAATAAAGAAAACAAAACATTATGGCAGCCATTGCTGATTTAATATCATCTTGCTTAGAAGTCCTACTATGCTTCTACTCTGTTATTACCATCTGTTCTATCATGTTGTGTCTTATTGGGATTTTAATATATGTGATAGTATAACAAATCTTTTTATTGAAAATGAGATATTATAGTAGACATTGATCATAGTTATTCGGTTCAGAATGTCCTATAATTCTTTCATTCTCTTGAATGGTTTTGTACTATTGTGTTACATTTGATATTATTGTATTTGAAACTATGCTCAACTATAGCAGAGAAAGAGATATTTTGATAACTACTGTTCATATCCAGTTGTCTTATTTTAAAGTGTTGTGTTGCTTATGTTGGTCTGTTCTGAGCTGCTTTGTTCAGCCCTCTTTTGTTTTATTCCCTTTAAAATAAAAAATAAATAAATATTGAAAAATTAAATCTATTAAAATAATTAAGATTTATCTTCTTTTTGCCTTGTGTCAGTACTTTATTTACTCAATTTCCACTTAACTCTACTGAAATAAGAAATACCATATGGTATTTAAGCTTGTGTGTCTGAATTATTTCACTTAACATTGTATTATCCAGATGAGTCTATTTGTCTACAAATGCCTCAAATTTGTCACTGTTAATAACTGGATATTATCCCATTGTGTGCAGATAGCACATTTTCTTTATTCATTCATATGTTCAAGATCATGCAGGGAAATAGATCCTTTATAGAAAGAAAAGAGGGGGTGAATAAAAAGATTAACAATATATCATGTACATATACTAAATGCCCACAATGACTATAACATTACGGAACATAAGCATGCATTACAAATAATAAAAATGATAAAAATGGGAAAATGGAATCGAGAGATAGAGGCAGGGAGGTAAATGGAGATAAATGTAGTAGAGATGTGTTATGTGCATGTACCTACTACCTAATTCGTACATAAACTTCATGTACTTCAAACGTGCGTTAGTAAAATAAAATCTAAAATATAATTTAGTTACACACTAAAATGAAAAGATGTCATGTAAAAATAGAAAAGAAAAGGAACTAACAAAGACATTTGAGAAGATGTTGAAATTTCTCCTAGAAAAAGTCAAAAGGATTTTTAAATGTAAAACAAGGAGTACGGAGTTGAAGAGACAGTACAGAATACAAAGTAAAGTACATGGAAGATATGATTAAGAAAAGTATATGCAATCAAACTAAATATTTTAAAAGCTCAGTTTTTAAATTAAAGAAAATATCAAGGTCATACAAAAGTGTCCAGGCATATTGCTAAATAGCATCTTTAAAAAGATAATCAATGTAATGTTATGGAACAAATATTTTAATTATGGAAAGGTTCTCAAAATATTTTAATTATGGAAAGGTTCTCAAAAATAAAAGAATGTGTATATAAAGGTGAGTACTGGATGTCATAAAAGTTAATCCATTATTGTCAAACTTAGAAAGAATGTTGATGAAGTTACTGAATTTCAAAAATAAACAAATTGCTCTGTATACCTGCAGTCATAAAAAACTTAAAAATGAGAAAATAAAGGGATGATGCTTTTACTTATTTCTGTGGAAATACTCAATTCCTAAAATTAATAAACATTTTTAAAATATCCAAAGAAAGCAACTGTAAAACAAAACATTTAACTTAGATAAAATTCTTCTCAAGTATCAGATCTAAAGAGAGTTTTACATATGCATAATTCGAGGAATATTATTCGTGAAACTTTTTTAAAATCAAGAAAAATGGTATGCAACAAAGGAAGAATTGTAAACATAGTAAAATTCAGGAATTGAGTTTGAATGTAATTAATAGACAACACCATCAATTATGGAGCTGACTCCAAGAATACAATGCTAAAATATTCTGTAATGGTGTAAAAATGATGTAAAAACAAAAATTATCAGTGGAAAAGAAATACATTAGAGAAATAATCCAATATGTTAGATAATGTTATATTACATTACACTGTTAAAATCTGCTGCATAATTCCTTTATCTAAAATAGGGTGGTGGTGGGATCTGAAAAGAACAAAGTATAAAGGGAACTAATATATATTTGTCAAAGAAATATAAAATAATTATATTGAGTTACAATTTTGAAAGTAAGACTAAAACAGAATTTTAAAATTTCCAGAATATTAGAAACACACATATAAAAGAAAGAGACCATTGTAATAAAAACTTAAACATCTAAAGAAAGTAAACTATTTTTTTTGAAATTTAGAATATCATTATCATCAAACTATTTGAAACTGCGTGACTCAATTACCAAAAGAAAAAGGTTTACAAGAATCTAATAAGACCTCATTTTTTAGGAAAAGAGTAGAAATACAGATGAATTTAGGCAAAATTAAGCTCTCTGGCAGCCTCATCCTCTCTTCCTGGTTATGCACTTTCTCCCCACTTACATGTTAATCTTGGGAAGAAAAAGCCTCATAGTTAAAGGCAGCAGCCCAGAAGCTGCTAAAGTAGTAAAAACTATCACTATTTTTAGATAATTTGTTCTGTTTGAAATCTCTGTTCAGACATGGACTTCATTTTATCATTTTATCTGATTGAGGGTGCCCTAATATCCATATTTTATTAGGGATATTAGTTTAAGAAAAAAAGAGTACGTGGCTTTGAAAACATCAGTATAGTATATTCCAAAAAATCTAGAAGGCCATACACATGAAAAAGTTTTACAACTGATGAAAGAAATCCTAAAAACTCTCTAAATTTGACCTCTGGATAACTGCAAAGTTCACAGTTCAAACAGAAATGAGAATTTAGGTAAAGTTATACCCAGATCTGACAGTATTTGCTGCAAAGTACCCTGAATCTTTTGGTAAAAGGTATGAGATTTCTTGGTTCTAGACACTTAAGGAAATATCTCTTTAATCATTAATTGACCCTAGGAAAACTAACCATAGGCATTACTGGCCATAGATGCCAAGAAAAGAGATACACTGGTGACTTAAGATTTCACCAAAGAAATGGAGACAAGCAACAAAATAATAAACAAAAATAACAAATCTAGCAAAATGAGAAATTTCTCTTTTGAAGTTGTAAATTGTTATTTAGAATACTAAATTTTCAAGACTTCTGGGAAGATGGCAGAATGATGAGAACCAAAGATAGAGCCTCTCTGAGATTCATAGTCCGAACACTGGAATATGGCAATGTGAGGAAGAGAAAAGAGGGAAGTGGGTCCCTGGAAATCAGCAAGAATCTAAAGCCAGAACTGTAGTCCATAAGGAGAATGAAGAGAAGGACCTCAGGGCAGAATAGGGAGCTGGTAAATAGTGCTTTTCCCCTGAACCACAGCTTGCAATGGAGCCTGCAGAGGAATGGTGACTACTGGTGACCCTTGAGACCTCCACTGAGAAACACACCAGTGGAGCAGAGAGTGGCTATTGCTGGTAACAGTGTCTGCTGTGTCCCCAGAGGAAGGTGATTTGCCAGTTGCCATTGGAAACAGGCCAACTGAACTCAGAATGCAGAGCAACTGTGTTTTGGCTACATCTCACAGCTCCCAGTGTCAGGCTGAGATGCATCTGAGTTCAAGCCAGCTGAAGGTCAGGGAGCCACCTTTAAGCCAGGAAGAAGCCAAGTTCAAGCTGGCAGGAGGCACCTGGAGTGTTGCTGACTGAGCAACTGCATCCCAGACTCACAGCCAGAAGCCAGAAGCATCCTAACTTTAGTGGATGTAAAGCACAGGCTTGCTGGCGTCATAAACCCCACACCACTGTAATTCTACTGCTGGCTTGCTGGGATAAATCAAAAGAGATGCGGGTTCTGTCTGACTCCCTCTTTCTACCAGTGACTGTAGAAACATGCCCAGAAGTGGACATTTCAAAAATTATCTATTTTTTTCTGTTTCTTATTTTTCTTCCTTTGTTTTTTTCTTTTTCTTGATTGTCCTTGCTTTTATATGTGAGTACAAACTGTCTCTAGTTTTTTGTTGTTGTTGCTTTTTTCTGTTCTTGTTTCTGTTTCTTCATTTTTCCTTCCTTCTTTACAATTTTCTGAAAAGTTGAGTAATCATCCTTTGTCCTCCAGCCTTGCCTCTGATTTCTTTCTCTTCTTCTATTTCTCTGTCCCCCCCCCAATCCCTTTTAAATTTTCACCACTGAGGGTAGAATTGCTATATTGAGGGTATATTTACTATATACAATGTTCTAGTCTGTTTTAGATGTTGTTATATAACAACAAATCTTGTTCATATGGTTAAAAGTGGCAAATTAATAAAGGCAACATTACACAGCAATTGTACTGCTACCTACATTTCTGAAAGAATGGAAATGATTCCCATATAAAAGTCTATTTATGAGTATTTACAACAGTATTATTAATAGTAACTGAAAAATAGAACTAGCCCAAATGTCTGTCAACTGATAAATAAAATATTTTATAGTTCAACAAAATTGTAAATGGATTTCAGTGAAAAACACTTCTAAATCCTAGAGTATTTACAAATCAATCCAGGAGCATATTTTCAATGAGATTTATTCCAGGAATGTAAATGTGGCACATTACTAGTAAACTTATTATTATGTACTAGAATATAACATAAAAGAAAAATAAATCAGAGATATTGACAAATGTTAACAAAATTTAGAATCTATATTTATAAATATAAATTAATCAATTCAACAACATGGGAGAATTTAACTTTACCATGATTAAATATATGTCTTACTGAAATACTAGAATTACGTAGAAAAGCTGATACATTTTCAACAACGTCAAGGCATGAGACCATGATACTATTCTATAATATTGTTCTATAACCTAGTAATACAGATTCAGCAGGTTTTATCAGCTCTGAGAAAAACTAGTACATTTACCACCATGTCCTTGGAAATGATCCTTTTGCCTTCCCAAGACTCTTGTCAACTGAGAGCACCACGGTAACTGCACAGGGACCAGAATGTCCTGAGAAGTGTTACTACTAATGGGCAAGCCAGTGCCACCTGCAGGAGCTGTGTTCTCATCCTCATGCTAGGTCAGCCTTTCCTTGGAGTAGAGATCATACAATGGAATGAAGAAGGCTAAAGATCTTACTGCTCTGTATTTTCATCAGAAAGACCTCTCCCTCAGTAACCTGCTACTAAGCAATTCAGTTAATCTCTAGCTGTATCTGCTGAAGTGACCCTCATGATTTTTTCCAGAGGAGCTATTTTTAAATATCATTTCTTGTGGATCCAAAGGAGGTGCTGTTGGCATCATGGGTGCTTGTGTGGATTAATCCTTTTGCTCCCTTGTAAAGTCTGCTAGTATTAAACCTTATCATTCACAAACCATCTCTAGATATTTTCTTTGGTGTCTTGGCAACTGATGCCACTGCCTCAGTACATCTGGGCTATGGACAAAATACATGGTACTTTAATAGAGCAAGTGTGGAAATTAAGGAATAAATTGTTTTCTGATTTCATATAATGACTCTATAAGGACACTAAAACTCCCACAAAATTAAAAATAATAAATGATAGAAGAGTAAACCATAAAAAAGGAAACAATGAAATAATTTTGCATATTTATTATAAATTAGTAAATTCTGTTTGTTTAAACAATCACAAAACAGAAGAAATAATGAAATAGAAACCTTATTTATAAATATGAAACACTAGGTAACATTTATCATAACATTTGTAAAAAGTAGGAGACAATTTATAATAAAATCCTGGAAACCATTTGGACTTCACCAAAGAAGACTTCATACAAGACAACTAAATTTTAGATAAAATATACAAGATCATAATGTTAGAAATCTTCCCAAAATATCAATTTATTATGATTCCAATTAAAGTATGAATATATACTCTACCAACATTTTGCTGTTCCAGAAGATTTTCCTTCCCATTCTCTGAATTATATCCCAACCACTTTGTAAATTTTTTATTCTGACAGAATCTTGCGAAGTTATTAAGTTGTTCAGTTGGGGCTCAAACTTGTAATTTTCTTGCTTCAGTCTCCTGGACTGCTGACATTACAGGCATGTGCCACCATACTACACTGCTACAGTGCTTATATTTTTATATCCAAGCCACATAAATGTTTGTCAATGTGTTTTATAAATAATCTTTCAATTCTAAAAAGTTAGCTATTAGCTCATTTTCCTGATTCTCAATGGTAAAAAATCCTTTGGGTGTTCATGTACTTTCCATAGATTACCAACTTCTTGAAGAAAGGAGTTATATTTTGTTTTCCTTCTCAACGTTTATGCAATTAAATGCCTGGCATATAATGTCATATACTTTACAAAATAAATAAAAAAAATTATTTAATTGGACTGGTTTTCTTTGCAAGGTGGCTTTTCACCATTCCCTGGGCTTTTATTTTTTCTTACTGACTTCTCAAAAGAAACCAGAAATTTCTCTAGGTATGTCATATCTGAAGGTAACATTCTTCCCTCAAATTCAAATACCATGTCTCATACAAATAGAACTGTCATTATATTAGACTGTTCTTAGAGTTATACATTAAATGTATAAATTTATTAACATTTATCTGATTGGTTTTTTTTGATATTTTTATATAGGAAGTCTGTCTTTCATTTACAGTCTATTAAAATGTTACTCCTTGTTGAATTATATTAGTGTCTAGAAAATACTTACACCAACAGAGCCAAGAATTTGTTCCTCACCTCGAAATTCACATGTGTGGCTTAAATGATAAAAAACAAAACATAACAAATGATCCTGAAAATTCTAATGCAACTTTTCTCTACTTACAACAACAAGACTAATACCCAGCTGCTTCTAGGTCAAGACTTCACAGATAGCCCTTTCTTTGTTTAGACATACTGTAAATTCTCAGGGTATGAGACAAAGTCCATATTAAATATAAATATATAAAGCATATCATAAAAAACAGTTTTAAATGGATTTTATTTATATAACGTTAGGGGTTTATAGAACCACTCATTTATTTTAATGAGTTGGAAGAACTAAGATTTCATTATACTCCAGATAGAAACAAGAGCCAAGCAATCTGATAACGACAAGAATAGAGGTCTTCTTGAGTTGATTCCCAGTTATGTGCCATCTAATTCAAACAGATTTAAGAGTCACTTGAATTCAAGTTAAGATGAAAAGTCAAATTTATCAAATCTTAGCCTACTCATTTGAGGTGCAGAGACCTATCACTGTCTGTCTCCTGGCTACCCTCTTTGTAATAAATGTAGGCCTGATGTATAATGAAAACCAGCTGAGTAGTTTAAGGTACAGAAGGCTTCTTTTCTTCTTATCCCAACTAAGATTGGTCCTATTCTTCATAATCTCTTACAGCTGCCAAAAATCCATGTTATCTTTGCATGAGGTGAAGTTTCCATTAACAACTATTAGAGTAGCAGAGGTCAGACATCCAGTGTCAGATGTGCTACTAAAAAGAAGTACCAAGTGAAAAAAAAGTCTATCAAGAGGGGATAGAAATCAGTTCAGAATTATTGAAATTTATAAAAGGCCTTCAATTTTTCATATTATCCCTTGACTTTATTGTTGACAAATCATTTTAGAAGAAAAAAACTTTATGTGTAAATTCACCAATAATGGTGCTTCAAGAGAAATAATTGAATTAGAGCTTGCCTCACAAAATTTTGCCAGTTGAACTACTGATGTCCTCATTTTACAAAGTTGTTATGATGCTATCTCTGGGTTCATGCATAGTTAATAATTTCAACAATAACTCATGTTGGAAGAGTCTCTGGTTCCACTTATAGCATACCAAAAAAGGAAAAAGCAATCTCCTTTCATACTTACTAATGAAAAACTAAAGTCTACATAAAAATAAATCACTATATACACTTGTTTTTTAAACTGTCACCCATTATGAGGATATACATATGAGTAGATAATATTTCATGCAATTCATTCCTTTATTCTCATTTCAGTTTATTCTGTTTACTATTATTTCTTAAGTGCCCTCTCTGGGTCAGATGTGTGAAATCAGAATTCCTGGAGAAATGTGCAGGATTAATTTATAAGATGAAATTGTAGTTGATTCACAAACAGATTTTGTGAGAGGATTTATACAGATTTGGTGGATTAACCACTGCTGAATTTGTACTTTGATGGGTTACTGGGAGACAATGGAAACCTCGAAGTGGTACCTCGTTGAAGAGAGTAGGTCATGGAGGCTTAATCTTGGAGATTATATCTCATCTTGTTATATTTCTCTCTCTTCTCCTCCTTTCTGTCTCTCCCTCTCCTTTCTCTGTATCCTCCATGTTGGCTGCCATTAGTTAAGCAACTTTTTTCTTCCTTTTTCCCCCTCAACCATTGTAAATAACTTTTCCTCAGGCCCAAAACAATGAAGTCAAGTGATCACAGATTGAAACTTCTGAAATTGAGGCAAAATAAATCTTTCCTCTTTTAAGTTTCCCTTCACAGGCATTTTGTCACAGTGACACAAAACTGAGCAACACACCATGTCTGAACTATCCTCTTAATTAACACACTGCATTTTTCATTTCTCCAGGTGAAATGATTATTTTTTACAGAATTGATTCCGCATTTTCATGGACAAAGATTAAAGATAAGTTTATCCGAGCATTTTAAAAAATTTTTTCTATAACTTTTAATGCGACATACACATATCAGTTTTAAGTTTAGTTCCCGTATTTCTTACCCTGGCGCTTCATACTTGCTATTAACTTGTTTTTTAACTTTAAAATAATTTGATTTATGTTAAGAAAATTCAATATTACAAGAATACATGAACAGTTCAGTTTGTGATTTTTAACTCTCATAAAAAGTTGAACCCCAAGCATTATAACTATTGTTGCTTATGTAGCAATATCATGAACACCAATTAAAACAATTCTAGGTGTATGTAAGATAGTAAAATCCTATCATGATAGTAAAATCCTTTCAATGAAAAACACAAATTGTTATCTCATATAACAAGACCTGCCAGCATTGGGTGGCCCAGGATGGTTATTCAGCAACTTAATATTAACATCAAGGGTGCAGCTTCTTTGACTCTTCACTCTCTCATCCTGAGTATAATGCCTTGTCAGACTGGAATGCTTTATCTTAGAGTGACCACTGCCATTCCAGGAATCACATGAAAATGCAAAAGTCTCTGTTTCTTGTAAAGAGACTATGTCTTCCTAGATGTCTTCTTTTATGAATATATGTCTTAAAAGTCTTACAAGGAAGCATCACCTCCTATCATTTTAACTTCTGATATAGAGAATGGGGAAGTATTGTTAACTTAGACAAATAGGAATCTACACCTAGGAAACACAGGAAAAGCTGCACCACTTAAATAAAACAGAGGCAAT
>PVJX010048698.1:0-11381 GCA_004027295.1 Dolichotis patagonum
AGGCACTCAAGTTGGTGGGACTGGAGGTAAAAACCACTGCATTCTACCAGTTTTATTTATTTATTTAGGTACTAGGGATCAAACTCACGGATTTGCACTTGCTAGGCAGGCAGGCACTGTGCTGCTGAGCCATATCCCCGGCCATTCCACCAGTTTTGTTCAGTGAATTTTGAAGTTGCATGTGGTAGTTGAATTTGGAGTTGTGATAAAATGTGAACTGATCTAAACTTTAGAAGTAAATTACAGTATGTCTGTTAGCTAGTGATTGTATCAAGGTTTTTATGTAAAATCTAAAAGTAATTTCCCAAATTAAAAAATTTAGAAAATAATCTGTGTATACAGGTGCTGGTTGGCTGAAGGAGATTTGAAGAAATGTCTTGGTTTGGTGGAAACTGTCCAGTAACTCATCGTGAACCTGTACTGATTTGCAGTCTTGACTGAGCAGGAAGCTGAAGATGAGCGTCTGAACTAGGTTTCTGGGTTTCCCAAGGAAACAGGAATTCTGATTGTTGTGGTCAAGGAGACGGGTTTGTGTGTGTGTTGTCTTTGGAACTCTTCTAAGTGACTTTTGGGTATTTTAAAATTATTTCTTGGAAGTTTTCATGTTCTCAGAAGTGCTCTCATTTCCGTTTTTAAGCTACATTTATATGTTTATATGTGCGCTAGTCTGCTCTGATGCTCAGGGTCTTGATTATTCCTTCTCCCTTCATATGTTCTTTAGGGACTTCTGGTGTAAGAGTTGAGTTCATCATATTCCTAAGACCATAACACATCCTGACTGTCTGTGCAGGGTCCTGCTTTTGTTAGATCTCATTCTGTTTTTTCCTTTTTGTCCTCCATCCCTGATTCCATGTCCAGCCCTCTTCCAGTAGCCATTCAAGTATATTTCATGTATAACCTTCCAGTCTGTTTTTATGTACTGTTTTAAAAATACATATGGTAGTGTCCTGGTAGTTTTTTTATTTAATTATATTTTTGAGATTTATCTATGTGTCTACATGTAAACAGAATTATTTATTTTGACTGTATCATGTAGTATACTGTTACATCTTCTAGTTCTTTTTCTCCAGTGGTGGTTCTCTTTCTGCGCTGTTGTAACCTCTGCAGTCACAGATGATACTGTAGTAAACATACATGTCACCTGGCATTCTGTATGAGAATTTCTCATAATAAACCTTAAAATTGTTAGCCCATTGCATATGTACATTTCATTTTATAAAGTCTCGGTTCTTGAGGGGGTTGCCCCATTGTATTTCATTCTTACTGGAATGCATGACTTACAGGAGCTTTCATTTATTTCCTAGGAAAAAGGAACATGTTAGGGGTATAATTCTTTAACTTAGACTTTAGTTTCTTGAGAAAGTTTCTGTAAACTAGTTTTTAGTCATGTGATTAATAGACATTACTCTTCAACCTCATCCTTTATTGTCTTTCAGTAACATTGGGTTGGTGTGACAGGAATGGAGCATAGTTTTGAAAAAGATAGCTCTTTAATATCAGAGTTATTTAGTTTGCATCTCTTGAGTAACTCGCGGTATTGAACATTTTCTCATACATGTATTTGCTGTTTCTATTCTTCATCTGAAAGTCTATTCATTTCAGATGCCCATTTTTGGTTTGAGTCTTTAAATTTGAGGGGGTATGATTTTTTTTCAGGGGTTCTTATATTCTAGATATTAGTTCCTTGTCGGAGGAACAGCTAGCAAAGATTTCCCTCTCTGGGTTGTCTCTTCACTCTGTTGGTAATTTCTTTTGCTTTGCAAAAGCTTTTTTTTAAAAATTTTATTTTAAAAGGGGGTAAAATTAAACACAACAAAACAGAACATAACGGGACATAAGAAAGCATAAATATCAAAGCTAGACAACCAGAGATCTTCACTATCTGTCATATTGTCTCTTCTTCCAAATGGTTGTCCTTATCTTTGCATATGGGGAGCTCATACTAAATAACATAGCCAATCTTTTCACAAGATGTCCAGTTCACTGGCTCCCACTTACTAAGCAGTGGGGAGGGGGAGAGGGGACACAGGACGGGGGACAGGACGATGTGAGATGTCTGATTCTCAGCCCACACGCAGGCAGGATCACAGTCACCCCCCAGAGAGGGGAAGAGTTCCTTGTTCTCCCGGCACCCCGAGTCAACCACACGGTGCAGGTCCTGATGTACCAGGGTCTCTCTCCTTCAGGCCACCAAAAGTCTGCCACACTCTCAGCCATCCCACAGAGAAGGGAGGAGTTCCTTGTTCTCACGGCACCCCGAGTCAACCACACGGTGCAGGCCCCGATGTGCCAGAGTCTCTCTCCTTCAGGCCACCGAAAGTCTGCCATACTCTCCGATGCCCCCAGACAGCAGGGGGAGTTCCTTGTTCTCCCAGCACCCCGAGTCAACTGCACAGTGCAGTTCCCGATGCGCCAGGGTCTCTCTCCTTTGGGCTGCTGAAAGTTGGCCACACTCTCAGCCGCCCCCCAGAGAGGGGAGGAGTTCCTTGTTCTCCTGGTACCCCAAGTCAACCGCACTGTGCAGGTCCCGATGCGTCAGGGTCTCTCTCCTTCAGGCTGCCGAAAGTCTGCCACACTCTCAGCCGCCCCCAGAAAGGGGAAGAGCTCCTTGTTCTCCCGGCACCCCGAGTCACTACATGGTACAGGTCCCGAGGTGCCAGGGTCTCCTGCGGGCTGCCCTAAGTCTGCCACATTCACCTGCTATTTCTTTCTGATGAACTGACCGTTCCATTTCCAAAGTTCTGAAATGGCCAACAGGCCACAGAAAGAATTCTCTTTAAGCTCCTTTTTGAAACCAGCAACTACAGCGATCTGCTGGCCTTGCTTCAGGGCCACGCAGAAGCTTTTAAATAAGATGAGATCCAAGTTGTTGATTCTTTGTAATATTTACCATGGTATTAGGCTTTTTGTTCATAAAGTCTTTGCCTATACCTATGTTTTCAACAGTTCTATTTTCTCTTCATGCAGATTTAGTATTTCTGTTTTAATATTTAGATCTTTGATCCATTTTGATGTTAGTGTAGTACATGATGATGGACATGGGTCTAGTTTTAGTCTTTGGCATATGGAAAGCCAGTTTTTCAGCACCATTTATTAAAGAGGCTGTATGTTTTCGAGTGAAGGTGTCTGACCACTTTGTCAGAGATAAGATGGCAGAGTGTGTTTGGAGTTTTTTCTGCATCTTCCAATGTGTTCATTGATCCTTAGGTCTGTTTTTCTGTTGTTCTCCTCCCCACCCAGTTCCATGCTGTTTTTATCACAGTAGCTTTGTAGTATGCTTTCAGTTCAGGATTTGTGATGCCCCCTGCCTTGCCTTTGTTGTCCAGAATTGTTTTTGCTCTTCTAAGTCTCTTCTGGTTCCAAATGAATTTTAGAAATGTTTTCTCTAATTCTGTGAGGTATGCTAATGGTATTTTGATTGGGATTGCTTTACATCTGTATAACCATTTTGGGAGAATGGCCATTTTCACTGTTGTTTCTTCCTACCCAAGAGCAAGAGATATCTTTCCATTTTTTGATATCCTCTTTGATGTTTTTCAGAGTACTGTAGTTTTCAGTGTAAGGATCTTTTACTTTATTAGATTGATTCCTAAGTATTTCATTTTTTAAATGCTATTATGAAAGATATGGTTTCCCTGATTTTTCTCTTGGTGAGTTTGTTATTTGTATACAGGAATGGTATTGATTTCTGAGTGTTGATTTTTTTTTTTTTTATCCAGCTATGTGACTAAATTTGGTTATTAAATCTAGATGTCTTAATCACTGGCCATTTGGGAGATGCAAATTAAAAGAATGCTGAGATTCTAAAGAAAGAATGGCTGTTATCAAGAAATCAACCAATAACGAATGCTGGAGGGGCTGAGGAGAAAGGAATGCTTCTCCACTGTTGGGAGTGTAGACTGGTGCAGCTACTGTGAAAGAGCAGTGTGGAAATTCCTCAAAAACTAAAATTAGAGGTTCCATTTGACCTAGCTATTCTCCTTTTTGATGTCTTCTTAAAGAATTAAAAACATCGTACCACAGTGATATATGCACATCCCTCTTTATAGCAGCACAATTTGTAATAGCCAGATCTTGAAAACAGCTCATATCCCATTGACTGATGAAGGGATGAAGATGTGTATTTTTTTTTAAATACAGTGAACTATTCAGCCATAAGGAAGAATAAACGAGTTATTTTTAGGTAGATGGATGTACCTTGAGACCAGTCTTGTAAATTGAATACACATGTGTAAATACCCATTGTTTCTCTTGTGTGAGAAACTGAAAGTGTAAGTGATGACCAAAATGTGTACTAGATATTATGAAATAGGAAGAAAATGCTGGAATGGGAGAGGGGTTTAGGGTGCGGGAGGAAAGAGGAAGGAAGGACAAAGAAAAAATTGAGAAAAGAAGGAAAAAATGGAAACAAAGTTTTTGTAAATGAGGGTGGGGAGGAGGAGTTGAAGAGAGGGTAGGCGAATGGGGAAAAAATATATCATGTACAAGTAAAAATTCCTTATGAGGAATGTGATTATTACGTATACCTAAATATAAGTTAGAGACTTTCAAAGAAAGAAAAGAAAAGCTCTATAATGCCTATGTAATTGTGACCACATTTTGAAGATATTATGAATATTAAGATTTTCTGTTTTCAATTTTCATCTTACAGGGCGCCAATGCCTCGGCATTAGAGAAAGAGATTGGTCCAGAACAGTTTCCAGTCAACGAGCACTATTTTGGATTAGTCAATGTGAGTATCCACTGATGCTCAGCTTTAGAACTTGTCTGGAAGTCTTTGAAAAATGATAAGTGCATTTCATAATTTACTGAAGAAAAATTGTTCATTTGTATCATTAAAACTCAGTGCCAAGAGACAAACTTTGGAATTTAGATATGATTGTTAATGAAAAAAAAAAAAAGAAAAGAAAATTGGCCTGAAATCGAAGAGTCCTAAAATAATTTCAGATTTGTTGGCCTCATTTTCCTATTTTGTGTCAAATATTTCTCATAATGAAAATTTTATGTATGTAGACCAAGCAGGGTCTTCTTTGGGAATTAAACAGAAGATGTGTCAGTAAAAATATACTGACACATATTTGTCAGTTTACTTAAGGTTTTGTACCACTATTGTTAATATAAAAGTGCTAAATGCAGGGAAAAAATGGCTTTTCTATCTTTCTAGTAATTATGTGTTATTAAAACTTTGGAAGAGCTTGGAGAATTTTTAACTTTTGTGTTAATTGTTCTGAATCATTGGATAATACCACACGTTTCTGGTATGCAGTTGTGATAGTTTATACTGCTGTATATACTGTTGGGTAGATGAACTGAGAGTGTTTTTAAAAATCTACAGATAAATGATAAAATGGTACATTGAATCAATTGGTGTGTCACTAAGCATTAATACAGAGTTGGGATGTATAATGGATTTCTCCTGAGATTTGAGGAGGGCCGGTGAAGTAGTATGTGTGTTTCCCTTGTATTGAGTGTCATCTCAGCCTTCACTGAGTCTTACCTGCCGGGTGTCCTGTCTGTCTCTGGTGCCCTTGCTCTGGAGCTGTGTGTAGAATTTGTGAGAAGCAGCAGTCTCCTCCTTTCTGTGCCTCTCCCAGAGCACCCTGCTCATTACTTCTCTAATTTTTTCTAAAATTTATCTTCACATGCTAAATAAAATGCTTTTACTGCTGGTTTTTTTTTCCCCAATCTGTTGACTTTATGGTACATGAGACATTCTTTACCACTCTGCCTGTCTGACTTCACTTTTCTCCTGTTCTGTTCTAAGTTTTTACCTTAGTCAGTATTTGGTATTTTCATGACTGAAACGTTCAACTATTGCTTGAGGATGAGCTGAGTTACACTGTGATTGTACTTTCCTTCCTTTTGTGTAACTTCGATGCTTGGGATGACTTCTTTTTTTGTTGTATGTTCTTGATTTTTCTGTAGTATTGGAACTAAACACAAAAACCTTGCCGCGCGGTTTGCTCCGGCGCTGCCCTTGCTTGTCTGGCTGGTTGGGCCTCTCAGACCCTGCTGCACGGCGCTGTCCAGTGGTTTTCTCCACCTTCCTGGCTATTCCCTACCCATTTTTCTTTGTTTTTTTAATTTTATCTCCTGTCCTCTTTCTTGGCTTTTTTCTTTGCCTTGTGGAACACACTCTACAGTAGCTTCTTTAAGAAATGTGCATAGGAGATAAATTGGACACGTTGTGTATTTAAAAACCTTTAGTGTGATTCATAGTGATGTGGGTCCCTTCCTTCAGAATTAAGGCATGTTGTTGTCTTCTGGCTTCCATTGTCATTGGAAGATCTCTTGCATTTTGTTCTCTCTTCTGAATGTGATTTTCCTCCTTTTTCATTTAAAATTTAGTTTTAAAAGAAAAGTAGCATTTTCTGTACTTGTGATATTTCTGCAATTTAATGTTTTAGCCTCCGTTATAGCATTAGATATAGACCCAAGATTATTCACTTCAATTCGAGAACATTTGTTGTACTGTTTTTAGGGGGCTAATTTTTTCTGTATAGTAATTCTTCTGTTCTTTTGTTGATTGCCTATTAAATATTGAAACAGGTTTATTTCTTAGTTTAATGTTCTTGATTTTTGTTTCATTTTTGATTGTGTGCCTCTTATTCTGTATTTTATATTATACTACTTTTGTCCAATTCTGTACTATTTCTCAGAATATTGCTTTTTAATTTTAATATTTTATAGAAGCAATGGCTTGTTATTTTTCTCAGATTATCATTGCTAAAATTTTCGTATAGTTGGTGGGTTATTTCTGAGATTTCTAAATTAATTTTTTGTCTTTCATTTTAAACAATCTTTCCTGCTGGAAGCTTTCCTCCAGTTTCATGCGGACACTCCGAGCAGCTCCCTGGAAGCCATGTGTACTGAGTGAGGCTTGTCCTCTGTGGGTCCACTCTAGGGTGACTCCCTGGTGAACAGGCTTTTAGCTCCCCTCACCCTTAACCAGTTCAGTAGAGGCCATTTTGCTAGCAACCCTGCTCTCCCACTCCTCCAGTCTCTGCTGAGTAGGTTAATCGGGTTTCAGTTCCGTCCTGTGTGCTGCTCAGGGTCTCTGCTGTCTTCTGTGATAGCCAGGGTCCTGGAGCCCACCAGTTGTCCTGCTTAGCAACTCAGAATGAGCCTGCAGTTGTCTTCTGCAGGATTGAAAGAAGGTGTAAAATGCTTGAGTGGACTTAAAACTGGACCTGTTTTTAGACCTCTCCTTCCCCAGTTCTTGAGGCTTCAAGAGGGAATCTACTTTTTTCTCACTTTTCTCTCCCTTCCACATACTTGGCCTTCACTTTTTCTCCAGCTGCCTGCTGTCTGCCTTCCTTAAATTTGATGAACTCCTCAATGGTCTGCAGTTGTTTTATCATGCATTTGGCCTTTTGAGATGTTAACTATTCCTTTACTGTTGCTTTACTGGGATTTTGTTTGGGTCTATACCTAGATTCCCAATCTTCCAAACGGGTGCACAGAGAAGACTCAAAGGAATGAGACATGCGGCACGGGTTTTAGGGCTGCAGGAGGAGTGAAATCCTTGGCTGAGCTCGTAACTCTGCTGGCCGGCCGGCTGACTGACGCTGGGCAGCCCTTGTTTAATCAGAACAAGCAAAGAGTTGAGTGGACCATGGAGGAAACCTGAGCAGGAGATGGGGGAGGTGGTGTTCGAGGATCCCTCAGAGCAACAGATGATGCTAAGTAAGGAAAACTACCCAGAAAGTCTCCAGGTGGCCTCAGCTGTGGCCTGTCTTGCCCCCTGAGGTGTCTCCCCATTCTCAGTTCAGCCATGCCTGGGCCACGCCACAGTCCTGCACGTGATTCAGCTTCAACAATCTCCAACAGGATTTCACAAAGAGAATTAAATGAATAGATTTAACTTTTCTTGTGTATAAAGAATTCTGGTTTCTACTTCTGCTATTTAAGATGATCACACTTAGAATGTATTCTCATAGAGTTACCTAGTGATCAGAGATCTCATTTGAATTGTGGTGATGGGGAAATCTCAGTTTCTCCTATCTTGTTACTTCCCTGTGGTTGCCACTCTTACTAGGTTTAAATTCTGCAGCTAATATGTGACTTCAGTTACATTAAATCTTTAGAACTTAACACTGAAATTTCATTGTCATGGTGATAGAGCCTTATGTAATTAAAAAATCCTCCTGAATGGATCAGTATACTTACTGATTAAGAGGGCGTGGCTGGTTTGCTCTGCCCCTGCTGGCTTCTTTCTCCTGTGCCTGTCTGTGTGCCTGTCTGTTCTTCTGCCTTTTGGCAGTGGGAGGGCGCCGCACAAGGCCCTCTCTGGATGTTGGCAGCGTGCTTGTGCATCTCCTAGCCTGTGTTAGTGAGAGCAGCTAGCTGCACTGCTCTTGTTTAAAACTCAGCTGGACTCTGGTGTTCTGGTACAGCAGCAGAAAAGGGACTAAGTGTTTCAGAAGAACCTGTTTTCTTTAGAACAGGATTTCTTTGAATATACTGAAGATAATTTTCTCTTATAAATATTTGTTTCTCTGTTTATATTCAGCTTTTTTTTGCAGGTAACCTCAGAACAAGTAAAAATAACATCCCAGATAAAAACTATATGAAATGAGTTCTAAGGCTTTGTACTTTTTTGCTGTTTTTAATTTAATATGATCTCAGTATCACAGATGGCTAGCAGTCCTAATGTATTCTTAGTAAACTGCCACTCATCAGTAGTAGTGCCATTTGTGTTTTTAAGAGTTTTTGTTTGTTTGTTTTGTTTTATTTTTGGTACTATGTTGGAACCCAGAGACTTGGCCACATCCTCAGCCCTTTTTAAATTTTAAGACAGGGTCTCCCTAAGTCACCAAGTTGCCCACACTGGGCCAAGCCCTGTGAATTATACTTAGAAACGTAAATCAGTGGTTAGAGGAGATGTGGTAGAATTAGTAATGTGATTAAAGTTTTCTGTGATTTATACTTTGAAACTATGTTCTGTGCCTTTAATCTTTTTAAGTCTTATTTTTTAACTCCTAAATTACCATCCATCTTCTCTTTCTCTCCTGTTACTCTGCCCCTTTGTTATTTGTAAAGTTTCTTGTGTTACTTCATTCATGGGTGCTCCGTAAAAATCAATGCTTGTACCATTTTGGGGAGTGGAGTGGTTTAGTTAATTGCCAACATTTTAAGTTTTTTTTCCCCTGGTCTCTCTCCCTGCCAAATAGAACTGTAAACAGTACTGGCTTGTAGCTACTTTAGGAAACTGTTGTCAGTCTTTTCCAAAAGTTGGATTTTGTCAAAATGAGGGACCTGTGTATTTTCATCAGTCTGTTAATAGCTAAGTGTGCATTTCCAGGCTTAATTGTTTTACCAAAAGTACAGTATGTGCTAAGAGTTGCTATTAAGCCAGCCTGGGTTGAATCTCTTTTTTCAGTAGTATGCGGTAGTATTACTAAGAACCCTTGCCTTTGAAAACATGTATATGGGCAGTAGTATTCTTGTATTTAATGGAGAGAAGAAAAATAACCATGTTAATTAATCTACAGAAAATTAGACAGTGGTTACTCTCAACAGTGTTACTGACAACTAGCTTTTTGATTATTTTCTGGTGCAGGTTTTATTTTGTTTTAATGGTACTGGCGGTTGAACCCAGGGCATTCCCACTGAGCTGCCATCTCTAGCTCTTTTTGTTTATTTTTTTGCAGTAGGGTCTCACTAATTTGCCCAGTCTGGGCTCAAACTTGTGACTCTCTTGCCTTAGTTTACCAGAGCAGTGGTTTTATAAGCATCTGCTACCATGCCTGGTTTGTTAGAAGTATTTTCATTTTAGAAGAACATTTTCACAAGTAATAGCTTTTATGGCAGCCAGCTTACTGAATCTGTCACTATAATTTGTACAACACATAGAGTGAAGATTTTCTGTTTAATCTCCTGTACAAACATTTTACATTCCTAATATTACTGAAAGAGGGGAGGAATACTAGTGTGACTGTGGACATTTACATAGGCAAAAGAACCTTTGGAAAGCTTTTTTGGGGGGGGGTTCCACTTGTATGCCAGCTGTTCAGATAATCAGCTAAATTCTTCACAACCATTGCTTTAGTCTGACAAATCATACTGGCCTATTTCCTTTTATCTTCTACTTGATTAGTGCTTATAGATATGTGCTTAATAATGACATTTTATCAGGGATAGAAGACATATAGGTCAAGGATGAACAGTAAGATATCCCAGGAGACTATAATGGAGCTGAAAATTTTCTGTTGCTTAGTGACGTCTGTAACGTTAGTGTGCAATATATAAGTTCTGTTTACAGTGATGATGGTATAAACACTGCTATTGCACTGATAGTGGTTGGAAAGTATAAACATAGTTTTGTACAGAGCATAATGTTTGATAATGATAATAGCTTACTGGTTTATATGTTTACTGTTTCATATTTTTAGTCGTTATTTAGTAAGTGTGTTCTTTTACAGTGTATTCATTTTATTTACTAAACAAAACTACTCTAAACATTATGCTGAACTACACTGGTAGCAGCTTCATCCATCTTGTTTACTAGTTCTTGATTACATGAAAAACCATGTAGAATGATTGGCCTAGACCGTTCAAGTTCGTGAAAGTATATAGAAGGCCCTTCTGAAACCTCGTGGTGGTCCAGGAAGGGTTCCCCACTGCCCATGAATACATTTTATTTCAAAGAGAAAAAGAAGAGGAAGAAGAAAAAAGAAAAACCTAAAACAAAATTTCAAAACATATCAATCAGGGAACAACGATGGTGCATACATTGCATATTGTTGTCCCCAAATCATCCACCCAGAGCACAAGACATCTGCATTGAATTGTCCGGACAATATCAGCACAACTCTCTCTTCAGTGAACTCAGAGAAATCAGTATAGACGTATCTTAACTATTTTTTATATACTTACATAGTTCCGTATACATATGTTGTTTCTTTCAGCTTCTCACACTAGTGAGACAAGATGATATTTACACGTGTGTTATTTATTTCACTGAAGAGTATGGTCTTAAGTTTCATCCACTTAAGCATAAAAGTCTCCAGTTTATCCTTCCTTTTGGCTGAGTAGTACTCCATTGTATAAAAATACCACATCTTTTTTATCCATTCCTCAGTTGATGGGCACTTAGGTTGTTTCCAAGATCTGGCTATTACAAACTGTGCTGCTATAAACATGGGTGTACATATATCATTATGCTATGATGTTTTCAGTTTTTTGGGGAAGATACCCAGAAGGGGAATAGCGGGCTTTAATGGGACCTCTAGACTTAGTTTTCCTGATTTCCACAGAGGTCACACTAGTCTGCATTCCCACTGACAGCAGAGAAGCTGTCCTTTTTCCCAACAGCCCCTCCAGCACTTGTTACTGGTTGAGTTCTTGATAGTAGCCGTTCTTTCTGGGGTGAGGTGGAA
>PVJX010048699.1:0-11012 GCA_004027295.1 Dolichotis patagonum
AACTGGTGGATGGTAGCTGTAATAGCTATCTATTGCTGTGTAACAAAAGTCGCCCAGTGCTTAGAAGCTTAAATCATTCCATGGATCAGAAACTTGAATGTAGATTATTTGGGTGCCTCGGGCTCAAGCTGTCTCTTAAGGTTACAATCAAGCTCAACAGCTTGTCATCTCATCCAGTGGCTCGACGGTGGGGCACAAAGGTCAGCCCAGGAGTTCATTCATGTGGTTGCTTGTAGGGTTTTCCACAGAGCTGACTCATAGCAAGGCAGCTTCCGTAGGGCTGATGAGAGAGAGCGAGAGAGCAAGAATGAGAAAGACAGCAAAGCAGAAGCCAGTCTTTTTTACAGTTTGATTTCAAATGCCACATTATTACTTCTGCCATATTCTGATTATTGTGTGCTGATAAGCCCAACAACACTCAAAAAAAGGGATGGCTCAGGGCATGGGTATCAATCATCCAGAAGCCATGACGGGTTATCGCAGCACTTCCTGTGACTATGGCATCGAGTTTTATATTTTTGAAGTAATTGTTTGGCAGAGGGTCTTAATTTTAATAAATTACAGCACTACACAGTGGATATTTGCAAATAAAGTGAGACTGTGAGTGTAAGACTCTGCTATAATCCTCAAAGTATTTAGTATTATTTAGGTTTCATGACCTACCTGAAGGCACTGGGCCTAGAAGGTCTACCCACTATTTTATAGCTTCAATACTTTTCCTTCGCAAATTCTCTTTCAGTGAATTAATAAGTAAACCAATTCCCAATTCTCCCGATTTTTTTCTTGTTTTACTAATGAACAAAAAATAAATTTTATATGGTGATAACTTGACTCATTGCATATTTGACAAGGCTGAGCTAAATGTCATACGTATTTTCTACAATGTATGAAGTGTGTGCATGCACACGTATGTGTACATACAAGTGTGCATGCCTTTACTCTCTAGGAGTTTGGATTAATTAACAGGGGATGGGCTATGATCAAACCAACCAGGATCATTTTCTTTTTGCCTAAGGAACGTCATTTAATATCACTCGGAGTGTGAGTGTACCAGCAGTGGGTTCTCCCAGCTCTGGTTCATGTGCTGTCTCTCTTGGATGAGGTCACCTAGCTCCACAATCTTTCCTCTTGGTACTCTAAGGGCACTGCCTCGGCCTCTCCTGGCCTGAGTTTTCTGGTGAGAAGTCCCTGTCATGCGTCCCTCCCTGTACATAATATTTCCTGATTTGTCTCAGTGTGATTTTCCTTATGTGTATTGTTCGGAGCTGAGATTCTTGGCTCTGTGGGTCTGAAGTGCTCATCAAATTTGGAAAATGTTTGATACTAAGATCTTCAAGTAAATTTCCTTGTCCTTTTGAGGGGGACTCCAAATACACATAGCTTAGAATTCTCAATATTGGTCACAATCACTGAGACAGTGTGTGGTTTTTGGTCTTTTTTCTCTCCGTGCTTCCTGGACATTGTATTATATTGCATCAAATTTTTTTTCATTTGTGGTTCTAAGATTTTAAAACTTTCTCTAGTACTTTTTTTTTTTTTCAAAATTTTGTGACAAAGTCTTACTAAGTCATGGAGTTTCTCGTGCTGGGCTTAAACTTGTGATCTTTCTGCCTCAGCCTCCCAGGGTGCTGGGATTAGAGATGTGCTAAAAATAGGGGTTTTTTTCTTTTATTGGTGCACTTTATATAAACATAATGATAACATTCATCAGGAGTTTGTACCTGCACGTGATATATTCTGCTGCTTCTTTTTTTCCCATTGTCATCTCTATTTACTAAAACGTTCTTTCCATTTTTTTCTTGTCCTTTTTTCTTTCCCTCTCCTCCCTTCTTTGTTCTTCTCATGTGGACATTTTCTTCTGATTTCCCAGTATCTACTATATATTTTGGTTTTTATATTCATTTTTGGTTTCTCACACCAAACCATGTGATATTTGAATATATGTGCCAAATTTATTTCACTTAAGTGTATGGTCCCAAGGTGCATCCATTTAGCTGAAAATTTCTCAAGCTTATTCTTCTTTATAGCAGAATAGTACTCCACTGTATAAAAGAACCACATCTTCTTTATCCATGCATTAGTTGATGGGCATTTGGGCTGTTTCTAAGATTTTATAACCCAGCTATTACACACTATGCTGCTATAAACATGGGTATACACATCTTGGTGTGGTATAATGCTTTTAATTCTTTCAGGAAGTTACCAAGAAGCAGAATAGCTGGGTTGGATGAAACTGTTTGTTGTCGTTCTTGAAGGAATCTCCACATTGATTTCCATGATGGTTGTACCAGTCTACACTCCCACCAACAGTGGAGAAGGATTCCTTTTTCCCCATAGTCCTGGCATATTTGTTATTGATTGATTTCCCTTTTTTTCTTTTTTTGAAATTTTATTTAAAGAGAAAAAAACAGAAAAAGGGTAGAAATAATACAGAATTTCAAAAAAAAACAATAAGAAATCACTAGTTGATAAATTAATTGTCCTCTTAGAAATAGCTGTTCAAGTTACAAAATTAAAGCAATACAAAGTGGACATTCAAACAATGAGACTGCAAACAGTTCTGTTCAACGATCCAATAAAAACTTAGTAATATGGTTACCAATCCTACACACTTAAACATACACGCAGTTATATCCTTTAGAGCACTTCCTGATTTCTTGATAATACCCATTCTTTCTGGAGTGAGATGGAATCTCAGTGTTTTTTTGATTTGTATCTTTTGAATGACAAATGATGTCAAACATTTTTTCATATATTTATTTGCCATTTATACATCTTCATCTGAGAAGTGGGTATTCATTTCAGAGGCCCTTATTTTGGATTGGTTCTTTAAATTTGGTGTGTCTGATTTTTTGAGTTCTTTATATATTTTAGATATTAGTCCTTTAAGGTATAGCTGACAAAAATTTTTTCCCACGTTGAGGGTTGTCTCTTCACTTTGTTGGTGTTTTGTGGGGTTTTTTTTTTGTTTTGTTTTGCTGTGCAAAAGCTTTTTAATAAGATGATATCCCAGTTGTTGATTCTTTGTGATAGTTCTTGTGTGGCTGGGGTTTTGTTCATAAATTCTGCCTACATCAATGTCTTTAAGAGTTTTACCTATTCTATCTTCCAGCAAATTTAGTGTTTCTGTTTTAATATTTAGCTCTTTGATCCATTCAGTTTTAGTTTAGTGCATGGTAAAAGATATGGGTCTAATTTTAATCTCCGACATGTGGAAAGCCAGTTTTTCCAGCACCATTTATTAAAGAGGCTACCTTTTGAGCCACACCCAAGCCTCTCTTGGTGAGTCTGCACCATTCCTGGACTGGGTGGGGTGAGAGATCCAGGCCTCACCAGGAAGCAGTCCCAGCCCGGAAACCGTATCATTTTCATTGTTTTGTTGGGTTGGGTTTTATTCTCTTTTGTTTTGTTTGATTATGTTAAATCTGATAGCAGGAGCAGCTATTTGAAAGATAAGATATATTATGGTTAAAAAAAAAAGAGGGTACCTTTCTTCTAGTGAAGCTGTTTGACCTCTTTATCAAACAAAAAGTGGTTGAGTATGTTTGGAGTAAATTCTGCATCTCCTAATCTGTTTTATGGTTCCTTGGGTCTGGTTTTCTTTTGCCAGTACCATGCTGCTTTTATCACAGTAGCTTTGTAGTATAATTTCAAGTCATGGATTGTGATACCCCCTACTTTGCCTTTTGCCTTTGTTGCCTAGAAGCACTTTTGCTAGTACAGATCTCTTTACAAGAATGTAGTGACATTCTTTGTCTCTCTTAATCAGCTTGTCTTGAAATTCACTTTGTATACAGATACAATGGCTAACCATGTCTTTTTCTGGGTTCTTGTTGCATGGAGTAATATTTTCCATCCTTCACTTTCAGTCTATGAATTTCTTTTCAAGTTAAGTGTGTCTCTTATATGCAGCATACTGTCAGATCTTGCATCTTGATCCATTCTGCCAGACTGCTGCTTCTGATTGGTGAATTGAGACTAGGAACATTGATGATTATAACTGATATGTATTGACTTCTCCTTGTTATGTTATTTCCTGTTGTTCACTCACTCATTTTTTCTCCTTAATTACTTGCCTTGCCTGGTGGATTCATTCTGTTGGTCTTCATGTAGTCCTTGTTATCTCTTTCTAGAATGTCCTTCAGAACATTTTGGAGTGCTGGTTTGATGTTCATGAATTTCCTCAGGTGGTCTTTGTCATGGAAGTATCTTATTTCTCCATCAATTTTGAAAGATAGTTTTGTGGGATTCATCAATCTGGGTTGGAGGTTATTTTTCTTTTTGGGCTTGAAAGATTTCAATTCCAACTTCTCCTTGACTTTGTGTTGAGGGTTTGTGTTGAGAAGTCTTTTGTGATTCTGATGGGCTATCCTTTATAGGTGACTTGTTTCTTTTCTCTAACAGGTTTTTTTTTTTTTTTTTTTTTGGACCAGGAATCAAATTCATGACCTCACACTTGCCAGGTAGGCACTGTGCCACTGAATTGTATCCCTAGCCTAACAGCTTCTAATATTCTGTGATGAATTTCTAGAATCTTGACAACTATATGCCTCAGTGGTTGTTTTTTTTTTAATCATGGCTAATTAGAGTTCTATATGCCTCACTTATGACAAAACCTTCTATTTAGGCTTCTGTAACAAGGTTTTCAGTGCAGGAATTGTAAGAGAGTTATTTGGGAAGTGCTTGTAAGAGATAAAAGGAGGAGAGAGCAGGAGGGCCCAGGAGAAGCCTTCCCATCACAGGGCAGGTCTGACCTTTGTGAATGGAGGGGAGAAGGAGGAGAGTGTGGATGGTAGGAACCTCATCCTGCATAGCTCTGAGGAAGTCTCAGCCAACCCAGTGGAGCTCCTAGGTTCACTGGGAGCAGAGCTTGCATCGGGGAGAAGTGGCTAAGGACCCCCAGCCCTGTTCCAAAGCCTCTGACACCTCCTGGGAAGGGCACAGCCCCAGCTTGGACACCAAGCAGATCCTAGTCTCTGTGGCTGGAGGCTGCAGTAACGGCGCACTTTATGGTCCCTTTTCTCTTTGAAGAGCAACGTGAGGGGCTTACTTCCATGGCTAGGAAGAACCACATGTGCATGTGTTCTCGGGAGGTGTGCTTGGGATTGAACCCAGGGCCACACACATGCTAAGCATGTGCTGCACCACTCAGGAACCTCTCGGTCCCGGTTTTTTTTTTTAATTTTAAAGAAAAAAGAGAAAAATCAAGATGCAAACAAGTCAAAACAACAAAAACAACAATAGCTATATAGGTTTTCAAAACAAGATGATAGGAAACAATTGTTGTGTTGCATAACATTATCTTCAAAATAGTAGCCCTGGCTGGTCCTTCCTCAACCTCCCCAGTGCTGGGATTACAAGCATGCACCACCACACTTGGTTTCTATAAAAAATTTAAAAATAATTTTTATAAAAATAAGATCCAGGGGGCTGGGGATTTAGCTTAGTGGCATAAGTACCCGCCTTGCAAGCACACAGTCTTGAGTTCGATCTCCGGTACTGATTAAAAAAAAACAAGATTAATAGTGACTAGTAATAAAATAAAATATTTTTAAAAATTAAATTAAAACATCCATTATAGTTCTATAATTTGATTTAAAGTTTTGACAATCATGTTACAACATGGACAAACCCTGAGAATATTATGGTAAGTGAAATCACAAAAAGCTACAGTCACAAAAAGTCAAATACTGCATGACTTCACTTATATAAAGTACCCAAAACAGTCAGGTTCTTAGCAAGCAAAAAGAAAATAGTGGCTCCTAAGGACTGGTAGTAAGAAATAGGAATTGCTGTTCAGTGGATATAGAGCTTAAGTTTTATAAAATGATAAAGTTCTAGTCATCTATTGTACAAGATGCATATAGTGCCTGTAATCCCAGCACTCGGCAGGCTGAGGCAGGAAAGTCACTGCAAGTTTGAGGCCAGCCTGAGGCTACATAGCGAGTTCAGTGGCCAGCCTGAACTTCATAGCCAGACCCTGTCTCAGCAAGCAATTAGACAATGCATATAGTTAACACTACTGTACTATACTCTTAAAATGGTGGCAGTGGTAAATTTTATGTTTTTACTCACAATACAATCATTCATTATAGCTACTATTTTTCCTTTTAATTTTAATAGACATTTTTGAACCAGAATAAGAGACCATCTCATTGTATTCTGGCCACTGACTCCACAAAGGCCTTCAGGGCTCCTGCTTCTCCCAGACCCGAGCTCCCCGCCCACAGTATGGAGCACAGCCTGCTTGGACAGCTGGCGTCTCAGGCCCACCATATTGGAAAAATCTGATTTTAACAGGCGGATTCTTCACCCTACCTTGTATCCCACTTGATTTCAGTGCCAGTGCCCTCTCCCCTGGCTCAAACCCAGGAACATGGACAGAGGGAGGAAGGGATCTTTGCATGTGCAGGGCGAGGAGATTGGTAGTGCTTGGCATGAAGCTGCCACGGCTGAAACCAGCAACCAAGGGAGAGGGTGTGGGAGGCAGGAAAAGGAACCTCAGCAGCACACTTAGCGCAGCCCGCACTGACACCTCTGGACTTGTCATTTGTCTTAAAAAGGAGTCACATACCATTACACTCTCTTACAACACAGCTGTAGTCGTCAGCTGAAGGCAATGTCAAGCAATAGCGTAGGCATTCAGAAGGGGACCCAGAATTCCTTCTCGCGATTGTCACCGAGGGAATCAGACCCGCTTGGCTCTGTGATGCTGTGTTCAGTAGGTTGATGCCTGGCAGGAGGAATAGGTATCTGGGGAAGGTTCAGAGTGGCATGTCGCAGAGTGGCACGTAGAGAGTCCTGTTGTGGGGACACAGTGTTAATTAGCACAACATTACAGCCTGCTTTGGAACATCGCTTGAAAGCTGGTTGGCTACGGAACCGGCTCCGAGCGTCTCTGAACCTTGGCTGCCTTGTTCTTGGCAAGGAGGGACATGAGTTCTTATCTCATTAAACATCAGTGATAATAAATGCAGATGTGCATGTGACTAAAGCACTAGAACAGGGTCTGCACATCCTATGCATCCAATAAATATTACTTACAATGATTGCTTCTTTACGTGTGTGGCTTTGTTCTCCTCCAAGGACTGATTACCCTCCTACACTTAGCTGGTTGCCTTGTAAAATGTGCTTGTGATCAGTGTTTAGTGGGTGAGCTTAAAGCTATCACTAGTATCAAGGGAAAAAAATCAACTCAAAGGTCTTGCGGTAATGGTGGGGGGGTCTCCCTGGTATCGGCAGGCAGAATACTAGTGAGGATGGACGGTGCGTTTTCATCGCTGCTGTAAATCTCCTGTGCAGGTTTTGAAATGATTCTTGAAAAGGCCATGCGAGAAGTTTATTTTCCATGCCAACTCTTGAAGTATGCTACGGAGCCTACGAAAAATAAGAAGTGGGAGGCGAACCTCTTTGATGAATGTGACATAAGATATTATTTCACAGAGATATCACCGAAGAGTTTTGGTCTTAGTGCTTGTATTTTAAAGCTGTTGGCTGCTGGTCTCGAGAGTGACATTCTGAAAGTGGCTGAAGGGTTGATGAGAAGCAAAGGATTCCATCTGACACCCCAAGGGTGCTGATTTGTTATTGTTGACCATCTGCCTCCAGAGGCCAAGAGGGTATAAGCCCAGAAACCCTCAATCCCTTTGGAGTTCCAAAATGGTCACATCAGCAGCTTTCCACTGTGGTAACGAGTACTTGAGAAAAATCAACACAAACAGAGGAAAGGCAGGAAAGTGGATGCAACTAGGAATCATCATGTTAAGCAAAACAAGGCAGACTCGGAAAGACACATTCCACACATTTCCCTAATATGTGAAGTCAAACACAAAGCAGAGCTGAGATGAAATTAGAAGGGAGTCTACTCTTAGAGAAGAGGAAGGGAAGAAGAGAGGGTATAAGGAAGGGTACTGGGGGAGTAGATATGATCACAAATGTCATACAGGTATATGAAAATGCTGCAATGGTACCTAATATTTTATAAAATTTATATATATATATTTTATAAAATTTATATATATATATATGGAAAAAAGAAAGGTTTGTTTTGACTCATGGTTTCAGACGCTTCAGTCCATGGTTGCTTGGTCATGTTGTTAGGGCTCCTGGTGCAGCAGTATCTCACACTGGGAGTGTGTGGCGGAGGAAGTTACTCACTTCATGCCAGCTGGAAAGCAGAGAGAGGCAGAGTGAAGCCAGCGTCCCGGTATCATTTCAGGACACTCCTGTGGCCTTTCTGCTTTTCCTCTAGGCCCCACTCACTGAAGGCTTCCAGTAGTGCCATGGACAAGGGACCATACCGTCAAGAGACTCACGGGAACTCAGGGGCCTTGAAAAAAATTTTGAAAGATTAAATCAGATTCTGTTTAGCCTTTTTAGATTTGCTGAGCTCTAACCTCTCCTCTCTAGCGAACCTCACCAGGCAAGGGAAGCCATAATCAATCATAACCCACTGACCTCCATGTGCCAGTCCCGGACACTACCTTCCTTACCATGCTCACCTAGCAGAACAATGTCTGGAGGCGTGCAATTCCTTTGGCCCACCTTGATTTCTTTACCTTCTTCTTGGCCCACCTTTGTGTTCTGGTTTCAAGTGTGAGAAATTGCTCACTCATTACCACTGGAAATTGCACGGCAGAGGCAGCTCCCCAGAGAAATGACCTAGCCTATGATGCCTTAGGGTAAAGTCTCGCCCAGAAGATAGCCAGGTGTCTCGAGTCACACACCAGGACAGCTGTCAGGATTCAGGGAACAGCTGTCAGAACGGACCTCATAGGTCTTTTTTCAAACTTAATCCCAAGCTCTTTCCACTTGTTCATTTCTCAGGGCTATAAATCTCCTTGTGTTCACAATTCTTATCTTACCTTTGGACCATGATGCCTCAGAACTTGATCACCTTAGGATGACTACGATGTCCAAGCTAGCTGGGCATGGTGATGCAGGCCTATGACCTTAGGCCTCAGGAGAATGAGGTGGGAGGCTTGGTTCTCAACAGGCAATATCACAAAACAGCAGCAACAGCAACAACAACAAAAGACGTGCAAGATGTCATTTTAATCTTTTTTGCTTTGAAGTTCTAGGAAGAACTTGATGCCCCCTGTTCTTAAAAGCTTCATCACCACACACAAAATCCTGCCCAAGAATCAAAGCACCCCCAACTCTGCGATGGCCAACAGACTGATTTCCACTGTTTGTGAATAGTCAGACTTACAGACCAGTTTATGGAACGAGCTGCCCTCAGATGTACCAGGTAGGATTTTCTTTTCTTGCCCCCCTGGACAACTTGGACATCTCTCTCTAGTCTCTTTCAGCTATTACAATTGTCTTGTTTTCAGGCATTGAAGACTCTAGCCTAGATTGAAACTTGGTATTCCCATCTCCACCCTGTGCCCAGCCTGGACCTGACCTGCTGCCCCCCAGGTCAGCAGAAGGCAGGACATACGGCTGGCCCTCTGGGACTTGGTTACAGACAGCATGGCAGGTGACGGACATCCTGCCTTTTAGCCTCACTGGTGCCCTTGTAGTTCTCTCAGATGTCACATGGCCTGGTTATGAGGATGGCTTGAACGCTGGCTTTCTCTCTGCAGCCCTCTCACCCCCATCACAGGTCTTCTCACCGCCATTTTCTGGCCAGGTATTGTGCTTTCTGTCTGATTCCTTGTGCGCTCCAGTCCTGTTCCAGAGGCCTCGCCTCAGGTCTCCTCCCTCTGCGTACGTCTCCTTGAGCACGACCTGGTGAACATGGCTAGAATCTGAGGACACTTTGCGGTGTCAGCTTGGCCCGGAAAACTGCCACCCTTGCCCCCCTGGCAGGAGAGCTGCCCACTTCCACTGTAGCGCGCTGTTTGTATCTACACGCTCTCGCCAGCCCCTTACCTCACACGTGTCCAGGTGAGAACAGACACCGATTTCTAGGTCCTTCTGCTGAAGGAAATTTGTAGGGGGTCGTTGGTTTGAGCTGTGCTAGGCCCAGCAGACCAAAGGAAGACAGAGTTCTCCACGCCGAAGTCCCATGCAACTAAACTAAGCCGTTTATTTGAACTTCAGAGATGTCAGGAGCGGGATAAGAGTCAAATCTTAAGCCATTTTTAGTGTCTAGGTCCCCTCTGCTCTTACAAGGACAGTTTTTTGTGTTTCTGCTCTCTTCAGCCCTTTCTGGCCTATAACGCAAACCCCTCTGTTCCGCTCACTGGAGCTCTCGTTCTATTTTATGAACCAGGTGCTGCCTGATTCTAGAGCCACTGATAAAAGCCAATTAAGGCCTTTAGAGCTTCGTGTGATCCTGTGCACCTAGAGTCTAAGCTACTTGGGAATCCGAGGCAGAGGCTTGCTGAAGCTCAGGCAGGGGTGGACAACATACGAGACTTCAAAAAAAAAGGCCAGCTGTGGTGGTGCCCACCTGTAGTTCTAGTAGCATCTGGGAGGCTGAAGCAGGAGGGTTACAAGGTCAAGCCCAGCCTCAGCAGTTTACTGAATTAGTGAGGCCCTGTTTCAAAAGAAAAAAAATTAAAAGGGCTGAGGAGATCGCTCAGTGCAAAGGCCCTGGGTTCAGTTCCTAGTACCACACACACACACACACCCTCAAACTTGTTGTAATTTTGTCTTTTGATAGTGGGGGGATGTGTGTCAACGTGTCTTCCTGTGGACTCATGACTTTTACTGACTTTTCTCCCCACTATGACATTAATTGTACGCTGACAGCTCCTTCCGTAAGATCCTCTTTGATCGGTCTCCTCGATAGTATTTCCTCATCGAACTATGCTCTTAATACTTTTGCACTTCTTGGTATGTATGCTGAGCTTCGAGAGAAAGCGTGTTTAACCCCCTTGAGTTAATCACATGTGGACAGTGACACTCTGTCTCAGCTCTAGTTTCCCTGCAGCCCCAACAGGTTGAGGAATACATGTGGGTACCGGGGGAGCCTCTTCCCTGGCTGAGGCCATAGTGCAGTGAGGACAAGGATTTGTGACTCTGCAGTTGCCATTCACCGAAGGAAAGAGGCAGCTTCTGGG
>PVJX010048700.1:0-11372 GCA_004027295.1 Dolichotis patagonum
GGTGATGCTTGATGTGGGAATGTCCAAGCTCTTGGAGTGGCTGTGCGTTTTTCTCCTCTTCTACAAAGTCCTATCAATCCCTCAGCTTCTCAGTGATTGTGTAGCCAGAAATGGAGAGGGCTTGGCTGAAATTATCTCCCGCTGAACGCAGATGCCTGGGCTTCATATCAGAACACGATACTTGACAATCACATTAATTGCTTCTTATCTCTGGGTTCTTTTCTAATGAAGTATTTATCGCATTCAAGTAAACAGTAAGATTAATTATTCTTGCAGCTGTTTTATATTCTGATGGTCTGGCACTTTGATCTGAAAGAGAAGGTATGTTTATGACAAAAAAGGTTTGATCAAAAATTATTCCTGAATAGAAGTAGGAAAAAACCAAAAAACAAAAACAGTCAACCTATGTGCCAGGTTAGAGAAAACTTGGTTTGAATCCTATATTCAAGGGGTTTTTTCCCCACACGAATCTCTAATTAATTCTTTAAGTAGTAAACAAAGGAAAACAAAAACATGAATAAACAAATTCTACAAGCCTTTGCTCTAAGTCCAGTGGCTCAAACTGGTAATGAATTAAATAACTATTTATTGAGTGGCTACTATGTGCCAGATACTTTGGAAAGATGGTGATAAACTGGACGGAGGGCTCACACCTTTGGAGAGCATACATGCTGGTTTTCACCTCTGTGTACCATATACATTATTTAACTTATTTTTTTTTTCCTTGAGACAAGGTTTCACTGTGTAGTTCTAGCTGGCCTTGAACTTGCTATGTAGCCCAAGCTGGCCTTGAATTCATGGTGATCTTCCTGCCTCAGCCTCTCAAGTGCTGGGGTGACAGGTGTGCACTCCCACACCCGGCTATTTAACTTAACTCTAATGACAATTTTATTAGCGTGATCATTCCCGTGTATAGACAAAGAAATGGCAGCTCAGGATGTTTTCATTCTTAACACGGGTTTGCGTCTCAATTAAGCTGCCGGAGCTGAGCTCTGTTTTACCTGAAAGCACCTCTGGGAAACACCAGCAAGGCTGGTTTCCAGCGGCTCATGCCTCTTGCATATCTTTGTCTTTCCTGATTTCACTTCTGCCCATCCTTCTACCTTGCCTTTCTCCCGATAAACAGAGTAACAGTAGGATGCTGGTGACTTATTACTTTACCACTTCTAGTGGCCTCATTTTCAATAGAAGACCCATCCACAGGGAGACGCCTAGCTGCAACCAGGACTGCTGCATTAGCAGGGTGAGGTAGTTAATGGAGCTCAGCTGTTCTCCAAGGGCCCCCACAGAGGTACTTCCCCCCAGTATCACGTCCCAGCACCGGCAGAAGGTCGGCAGTAACCTCATACCCAGATCCGAGGTGAGGAAACCTGGGTGAAAAGTCCTTGGTTGTATAGTGGAAATAAGACTTGAGTCCAAACGTGCAGGCTCCAAATCAAGTAGGTGTGGGGAAGTGTTTTGCACACTGCAGAGGGCTCAGCCAATATTTGCATAATTTTTTTTTTTTATCAGAAAGCATCCTTCCCTGTGGTGCCCTATGGCTCCAAGTCAGGCTCACCTGTGGAGGTCTCTTAGGGATGAGGGGTGGCAACAGGCTTTTTATGGAGCAAGGTTTGGTTCTGCAGAGTCTGATCGCCCTGAATAATGTGCTCCAGGTGTTAGGTTTTTCAGTATTGCACCTAACGCTGTATTTTCGAGTTGCAAATCTTCAGGGCACTTGTGCTGTAACACTTCTCTCCTTTCAGATCCCATTCAGAACATTGCTAATGCATCCTAGCTGCAGTGTTTTCCTGCTTGGTGCGGACCCTGCCCAGCAACGCTGAGTCCAGCGCTCTTGATGGCACCTCGGTTACAGTGGTCTCCTTTAGAGGAAACCAGAGGTTGATAAGACTTGGGGCAAGCTGGAGATTCCCCAGAGGGCATTTGCAATTCTGTTCCTGACTCTGATCTTGAGGTTTTGGTTTTTTACTCTAGGTTTCAACGTCAACCACCTGGACATTGCCCCTCGTTATGCCAGCATTCTCATGGGCATCTCCAATGGAGTGGGAACCCTCTCTGGAATGGTCTGTCCTCTCATTGTGGGCGCCATGACAAGGCACAAGGTAACGGCCTCCTCTGTGGCTGTGGGTTGTAGTATTAGAGGTCAGACATGCTGCACAAAGTGACATCTTGAGCCCCTACCCTGGCCTGTCGATGTGTGTGTTCTTGACTGAGTCATTGAATGACTTCTTCCTCTTTTTCCTCCTCCTCCTCCACCTGCTCCTCCTTTTCTGTCTATAGTCGTTGTCCATTAATGGCCCCAGGGCTAATTATTTTTGGTTCCACATTTTCTTACCTTAGAATTCAAGGTTTAGAGGAGAGGGATGAAGGCCATGGAGACTCTTTTAAGGCCTGAGAAGAAACTGAGGCAATCAACTCAGGATAAATGATTTACCTGAGATTATTTTATAATTCTCAGTGATTAAACTTTACAGCCTGTTTCCCTCTATTGCTTAGCAGGTTACCACAGGAAAATATTAATGCTGCTATACTTCCTTGTGAAGAAGAAAATGAATAAGACATTCCCTCCACTTGCTGAGGCCCCGCGAGGGCCCTTCCTGTCGCAGACGTGGGTGACAGGGGACGCTCTCCTGTGGTCCCAAGGTCAGCCAGAGGCCACGTATGGAGCTCTGTCATTGAAAATTTTCTATTTTACATTTAGATTTGAAGTTTTTTTTATATCTTGGGTTTTTATTTTTAACCTAACCATGTCCTCAGTTTATTTCTTATAAGTTTTATTTCTGAAATTCTTTGATCTTCTTGGCGAAGAAAATATGGGATGATTTTTCTTGCTTTTTGATAAAAAAAAAGATGGTAGCATTTGTGCATTTCACGGGCAGAGGAGCCACATTTTCCATCTCTGTTCGTGAGGTGAAAGGATTGGTAACAAGTGTGCCAAACCTAAGAGACCATTCTTCCCTAACTTTAAATACAGTTTCCCATTATTTTTTATTTGTTGCTTTTTAGACAGAAAATAGGATTACGAATGAGCTTTTGATAGTCAAGTCTGAACACTTCACTGGCCCGGAAATTGGGGTGCATGGAACGGCAAGCATCAGGCAGCTCTCTCCTATTTAAACACAGGGGCCCCGAAGCAAGTTTAATTAGGCTACTGTGTGAAGCCTGTGTCATGGTGTGATATATATTTTTGCATTAAAAAAAAATAGAATGGTACTTTTAAAACTAAAAATGCACCTTGATTGTACTCTGAACCTTCGTTTGTTGAATATTCAAATTAGAGGTGGGTCCTGCATGTTGCTTCTGACACGTGTCCTTCCAGGAAGCGTGGTATTGTTTTTGAGGGTGAAGACAGGCGCTCTTGGGGCAGTGCAGGCCTTTAGGGGCCCACTCCTGAGCCTCTGTGAGCTCGCAAGGTGCTAACCCGCACTGTTTCCCCTCAGACCCGCGAGGAGTGGCAGAATGTGTTCCTCATCGCTGCCCTGGTGCACTACAGTGGGGTGATCTTCTACGGGGTCTTTGCTTCCGGGGAGAAACAGGAGTGGGCTGACCCCGAGAATCTTTCGGAGGAGAAATGCGGAATCATTGACCAGGATGAACTAGCCGAGGAGACGGAACTCAGCCACGAGCCGGTGGGGAGTCCCCGGAAGAAGATGTCTTATGGAGCCACCACCCAGACCTGTGCAGTCCAGAGGACGGAGTGGAGAGGGCAGGGAGCAGCCCTGCAGGAGGGACAGCCAGCGTCCTACCAGCACGCGGAGGGCAGCGGCGCCCAGGCCCCCTGAGCTCTGCGGGGCCTTAGAGCCGGGAAGCATCCCTGCCCATCGCTCCACTCCCAGCCTGGCTTGCCAGGGCCCAGATGTGCAGACACTGGAGGAAGAGGTGGTGGGGACAAGAGCCATCCCCCTCAGAGGAGAGAGCAATCATCTTGCAGGCACAGGAGTGCGATGCTTGCCCTCAGCTGAAAAAAATAGTCGATCATAATTATTTTTCCTGGCTTGGCAGTTGGGCTTTCCCTCAAAGACCTGAGCTGACTCAGAAAATGAATAGAAGAGTAAGAAAGACAGTGCCATCTTGTTTAAAGGAATCCTGAAGGAAATGGGGTCCCACCTGGGCCAGGGGGACAGGAGACCGTAGCGGCCACCACACCGCCGTGCAGAGGGAGGTTTTCTGCTCTGATAAAGGCTCCCACTCACAGAGGCCCTCTGGGGTGCCAGGGGCTTTGTACACATTTGCACTTAACCTCCACAACCCCGGAGCACACATTTATCATTCTCATTTAACAGCGGAAGGAATTACCTGCCCAAGGTCCTTCTACCAGAGCCCCCAAAGACCCCAATAACCGGCAGTTAAGGAAAGACAATTCCAGCGCAGTGTGCGCAGCACAGGTTTGAAATCATGAAAACTGAAGATGGCACGAGTGGCCTTGTAGGCAGTTTTCCGTTTGGGCAGGGGTAGGGGCTGGAAACATTCAGGCCGATTGGCTGAGGGACAGTAAACACTTACTAGGCGAGGTCCTATATTCAAAGACCCTTAGCATTTTATAGTATTGGAAGACTCAGTGATGCTGTGAATTCACAGTTCTGTGTGTGTGTGTGTGTGTGTTTAATAATAAGGATCACAGACTGCATGAGAGATTCAAATTCAAGGTTTAAAAGAAAAAAAGGAGTTAAGCAAGATAGCCAAATTTCTTGATCAGAATGGTTGAAAAGAAGTAAACGAGGGATTGGCTATTAAATTTCAACTCTATAATATTAAGACTGTGACTAAATTGCATCTCAAGTTACTTATAAACCTTTAAGACATTTAATACTTTCAGAAGTAAAACTCTATCAAAGACTCTTCTGTTTAAAAAAATACATTTAGCCTTTTCTGTAAAAGTTAGGAAGTTTGAGTAAATAGTATAAAATTTTGGTTGAAGTGTTTAAAATGACTCCATTTGGAATGATATTCAGGGAAAGAACAATGACATAGAAGTAACCATATAGGAAAATTCTAGAATAAAACATCTGAAACAACTGGACCTATAGTTGGTGTTGAAAATTCACTTTGGGTCAAATTAGGCAATGACATGGATACTCTCTAGATATATTTAAAAAGGCAATGTTGGAGTGGAAAAGGTTATTTGAAAGTAAAATTATTCTCTTGTTCAATTATTTTGAAGATTTTATTTCTATTTTCACAGAAACACAATATGATGGAAAATTATAGATATACTTGTAGTTTATAATAGTAAAGTGTTTTTTTTTCTAATTTTCCCTGTATATATTTCTAGTCCTTAGTTATACCTGTGTAATTGTAATGTATTTTATAAAAAGAATAATCTTGGATTAAAAACAATTGTCTGACTTTCCATTAAATTATATTCATTATATTATTGATATACCATTTATCAGACATCTTTAAATCTATTTAATAAGTGAGCTACATGTGAGTCTTTCAGAACTGGTCCTGGCATATAGAAGTGCTTAATAAATACGTGTCATCATCACTATCGTCACTTAGCCTTTTTGGGGAAATTTTCAGTTGTAAACAAAGCATGCTGTGTCACTTCCATTCATTAACTGCAGAATTTACTGTGAAAATATGCTGTTTTCGAATTTTAAAAATGTCAGAAATTTACAATAACCAGTTTGCGACTGTTTTAATAAAGCAAAACAACAATATATTAACAAAAACCTCATGAGAATCCTTAAGATAATCTTTTAGATTGTAAAATGAAGTTGTAGTCACCTCATCATTTGAAATTGGTATCATATGCAAACATTTCACATTTTACCCATAACTTCCCTGATGGTATTCTTTTTTTTTTTTTTTTTTTTTTTTTTAAGATGGAGGTCTGGTCATGGTGTTAATTGCTAAAAGCACATTATTTTGTTGTGATGTGTTTTTCTCTGTTTGCACTGAATACCAGACACATGTAATTTGCAAGTCTTCACGTGCTTTGCTCCATTCTGTAGAAAGGATGCGAAGCGTGATCTATTGCAGGAAGGGAAGGAGGTCTGAGGGTGTTGGATTCTTGAAATAAGAAGCTTCCGATTGTCCTTTCCAACTAATGATGTTTTGTATATGCCTGACTATGATGAGAAAATAGTTATTCAAAAAATAACGGACCGTTTGTTATCCTTGCCTGCATATTAAATTCAACAGGTAAAAATTGGGGTTTACTGTTTCTGTTTTGTACTACCTCATCCCAAGTCCAGCAAACCTACTCTTCCTTCTCTGGTGTCATTTAAGGTATTCACATTTTTTTTCCTCTAACTAGAACTCCTAGACTCATTTTTGACTTAAAAATTCCGTATCCCTTTTCTCTGATGAGTTCCTTTAGCTTTCAATCTGTAGATCTATGACTCACATAGTATTGGAAAATTCCTTGTCTTATTTCTTTAAAATTAAAAAAATTTAAAAAAATATATTGAAAAGAAAAAAAGGTCTGTAGCCATACATGGTGGGACATACCTGTAACCCCAGAACTTTGGGAGGCTGAGGCAGAAGGATCTCAACTTTGAGTTTAGGCTGGAAATATAGCGACTTAACAAGATTCTGTCTCAAAATAAAAAATAAGACAGGTGCTTGGGATGTAGCTTAGTTCAAATGCTTGAGGTTCAATCTCAAACTTTAAAAAATAGTTTGAGAAACTGTATACCAAAATGCTAGCTCATTAAAGAGATTGTATTTCTAGTTACCAATGAAAAAAAGATAAGATTACAACTGATTTTTTTCCAATTAGTCTCATTTTGTGTTGGTTACACACATGAAGGATTTCACTTTAATAAATTTGGACATGCACAAAACATACTAAGATCATTTTTACTCCCTGTCACTCTCCTGGCCTCACCTTTTCCAAGTGTCACATTTTGGGGACTTCAATGTGTAGAGATTTTCATGTTGTGCATTTTTTTGTTGTTACTCAACTTTTCACCTCTCTCCTGCCTCTTATCTAATAATAGTCTCCCTTCTACAAATTTCATTGTCATCTCTTTTTAGATTCCACATATTCCATGTGTAACATTTGGCTTCCTGGGTCTGGCTTATTTTGTTTAACATGATGGTCTCCAGATCCCCCCATTTTCTGTAAATGACAGAATCTGGTTCTTCTTTATGGTTGAGTAATAAATACATAAGAATATGTGTATTTACCATATTTTCTGTATCCATTTATCTGTCATTGGTTACTCAGGCTGGTTTCATATCTTGACTGTTGTGAATTGTACTGTAACAGACAGGGGCATGTAAGTGTGCCCCTGGTACGCTGACTTGAATTCCCTCAGGCCTGTACCAAAGAGTGGTAAAGCTGGATCAAATAGTAGCCTCAGTTTTAGTTTGTTTACTTATTTATTGTTTGATAAATGTCCACACTAGTTCCCATAATGACTGTACTAACTTGCATTTCCACCAGCGATGTGGAAGGGTTCCTTTTTCTCCTGTACCTTTACCAGCATTTCCTATTTTCTGTATTCTTGGGGATAGCCATTCTGACTGGGGTGAGGTGAAATCTCAGTGTTGTTTTGATTTGTATCTCCCTAATGGCTAAGGACATTGAAAGTTTTTTCATACATTTTTTGGCCATTTTTATTTCTGCTTTTGAGAAGGGTCTGTTCAGTTCATTTGCCCATTTCTTGATTGAGCTACTTGACTTTTTAGTGTTACCTTTTTTTCCTTGAGTTCCTTATATATTCTACATATTAATGCTTTGCCAAAAGAGTAGCTGGTAGATATCTTCTCCCATTTCATAGTCTGTCTCTTCACTTTATTATTTCTTGTGCTGTGCAGAAACTTTGAAATTTGATGTAGTGCCTTTTCTTGATTTTTGCTAGGATTTTCTGTGCTATTGGAGTCGTATTCTGGAAGTCTTTACCTGTGCATATTGTTTTAAACAAGCATTTTCAAAGTTTCAGGTCTTCTACATCCTTTAGCCATTATGAACTGGTTTTTATACAGGCTGAGAGATTGGAATCTAGTTTCAATCTTCCACATGCAGATGCATGGTTTTCCCAGAACCATTTGTTAAAGACACTGTCTGTTCTCTCATATATATTTTTGGCCCCTTTGATCAGAATCAAATGGCTGTTGTTGTGTAGATTTTTTCTGTTCTTTTGATCTATATGTCCATTTTTGTGTCAGTGCCATGCTGCTTTTGTTACTGTGGCTTTGTAGTATAACTTGAAATCAAGTATTGTGAAGCCTCTAAACTTGATCTATTTGCTTAGGATTGTTTTGGTTATTCTGGGTCTTTTGTGTTTCTGTATGAAGTTTAGAATTTTTTTTTAGTTCTATGAAGAATGTCATGAGTATTTTGTGAGGATTGCATTGAATCTGTAGATCACTTTTGGTAAATAACTATTTTGACACTATTAATTCTGCCAATCCAGCTGTCCATCTTCTAGTGCCTTCTTCAGTCTCTTTTTTCAGTGTTCTGGAAATTTCACTGTAGAGGTCTTTTACCTCCCTGGCTAGACTGATCCCTATGTGTTTCATTTTATTTGAAGCTATCACGAATGGAATTGTTCTCCTGATGTTTTTTTTCTCAACTAGTCTGTTGTTGGTGTATAGTAAAGCTACTGATTTTTAAATGTTGATTTTGTATCCTGACATATTGCTAAATTCATTTATCAGCTCTAAAAGTCTTTTGGTAGGATCTTTCGCATCTTCTAAGAGGATCATATCATCTGCAGGCAAAACTCATTTGACTTTTTCCTTTCCTCTTTGTGATCCTTTTATTTTTCCTCTCATCCAATTGCTCTAGCTATAATTTCAAGAACTATATTGTATTAGAGTGGTGAGAGTAGTCATCTTTGCCTTTTTATCTTTTAAAATATTGCTTTTGCTTCATGCTTTCTCTTTCTAGGAGTCTCTGATCACCCTTGCTGCATTTTTCAGTCTTTTAGCTTCTTTATATGTCATTCTTACTTTTTCAGATCTTTATTTCTCCTTTCAGTAAGGTACAGTCTGATAAAAATTCATCTCATTGTATTCTCATTTATTTTTTGCAGTACTGGGGATTGGACCCAGCTACCTGTCCAGTTCTTTTTGTTCTGAGACAGGGTCTCATAAAGTGGCTGAGTTGCCCAGGCTGTACATGAACCTGCAATTTTCCTGCCTCAGCTTTCCAGAGTGCTGGGATTACAGCTGTGCTCCTGCACACTATGCCAGTTATTGGCAGTCTTCATTTCAGTTGTTGTATTTTTAGTTCTAGAATCTTTATTCTTCCTTCGTTTCTCCACATCTTCATTAAAATATATTCAGTTCTCTGCTGAAAGTGTCTACCTTGTATTGTATTTCCAAGAACACAGAAAGACAATGTTCTTCAAGTATGATCACTGCCAATGTATGGAGACCATATAATCGTGTTTCTATTTTTTGATGATTTTTCTGGTTCTTTTTCATATTGTCTTATCTGGGCCTGTGCCAAGTTTTCTTTGATTGTATCAGATTTGCATCTGAAAATTGTTTGAGAAAATACTTAAGGTGTAAAATCATTTCTTTTAGAAGAAGATTTCTTTAGAAGAAAATAATTTCTTTTCTTCTAAGTAGGTTGTTTTTTTCTCCCAGGAGCCTGAAGGTGTCTTACTCATTTCTTCATTGCTGTGACACAATATCCAACACCTAAGCTTAAAAGAGAAGATATTTATTTTGGCTCACATTTCCGAAGTTCCAGTCCTTGCATGCTCAGCAGCGTGGCAGCAGGATCTGGAGAGGAAAAGCTGCTCACACCATGGTGGCCAGAAAACAGAGCGAGAAGGAAAGAAGCCAGGGAGACAGATACAGTGGTGCCTCGGTTCACAGACTTTATTCTTTCCATGATTCTGGTCGAAACTGAATTGAATGAGAACAAATCAAATTTTTCCCTAAGGTCAACATCGAAACCCAACCACTGAATTTGAGTCAGTTGTCATTCAATTCTCTTGTGATCAGAATTGTGGGAAGAGTTAAGTTCGTGAATTGAGTCACCGCTGTGTAGCCTTCCAGGCCTCCCCCCATGACCCACCTCTTCCAGAGAGGTCTCGCCTTCTAACATCACATTTAGCTACCGAACATCCAGGATTTAGTTACCTCTCAAAAGCCCCACCCATGAGTGTGTCTGCGGTTGGGGAGACATCTAGACGTGAACCACAACAGAGGACATTAGCGGTCTAGGATCATCTTCTCCAGCTGTAAAGTCTGAGATTTTTTGGGCCAGATGATTGGAAGCCATACCACAGCCCATGTGAAGGCTATTTTACTTCCAATTCATCGTCTATCGGACAGCAGTTTGGGGTCCCAACTCATATAACTCTGCTTTTATCAGTGTTAAGTGCTCATTCTATGCCTTTTGTCCCCTGCTCATGCCAGGCCAGCAGGTGCACCACTCTGCTGTCACCCATTGGTGCGGTCAGAATTAACACCTGCTCCCCAGAAAGAAGGGGGCGCAAATGCCAGGCTTGTGTCTTTGGGTTTTCATCTTCTATGGGCTGGTCAGATGGTTGCCTGGTAACTTGTCATACCATGTCATCTTTCCAACGCTTTTAAAAGAAGATTAAAAAATGTGTTGTTCAGCTCTCCTACAGGAAGTTTGGTCTGAATTTCCCAGTCTGTTGTTAATGGATACAGAAAACTATTTTTATTTTATCTTTACAAGTTCCTTAAACTCATCTATTTCCCCATGCGTCTTGGTTACTTTTGTCCAGTTGTTGGGACAAAATACTTGACACCTAAAATGAAGGAAGGAAAGGTTTATTTAGCTCACAGTTTGTGGAGGTTGCAGTCCATAATCGGTTGGCTCCAAGGCAGGGTGGCATGGCATCGGGGCAACACTTCAAGGCAGCAGCCAGAATAAAAATGAGGGAAAAAGCCTTTTCTCCTCCCTTGTATTGTACACAGGCCACCCTAGCTCCAGGGCTTGTGTAGCACTCACAAAATCTCTGTGCCCTCCTCTTGCACAGGACAAGGATATTTATGAAGTAAGAAGCCTGGCTCCCTGATGAGTCTTAGTTAAACTTCTAAACTTCTCAAGTTGACACTTGAGAAGTGTCAACCATTATACTCCATATAGTATAATAATAAATGAAACCCCAAATTTTGATGGTTCAATTTAGCAAACGTTTAAATTTTTTCTTGTTTTGCAAATTGAGTTTGGGTTGGATTGGGCTGGACTGAATCATCCCAGATAATCACATAGGCATCTAGAATTTCTCCCCCCCCCATCATCTTGTATTTCATTATTAGAAACACACCAACTCTGACATCTCCAGGACGGTGAAAGGAGAGGAAGGACTCTGGGTTGTCGTTGCCTCCTTTGGAAGGGACACCATGACTTTTGATTTATTTTCATTGGCCTGCACTAGCCATGTGGGCCAAATGTATCTGCAAGGGTGGTTGCGGTTAGGAGGAATATA
>PVJX010048701.1:0-11374 GCA_004027295.1 Dolichotis patagonum
AAAAGAAAGAAAAGGGTTATATATTTATATAAGTAAAAATAAAAGCCTGAAAATCAGAAAAAAGTGGAACTAAAGTAAAACTGAAATGAAAAGTGAAATATGATTTTCATTATGGTGTGATACAGTCAGTCTTCATACATGCATTGCATGTGTACAAATCTGCCCACCCCACATATTTTTTTGTAAAGCCAAGATCTGTGCTCATGTCATTTTCATAGTCACTTTATGATACATGAATAGTGGCAGAACATTTACATTGTCAGCTGTACACATGTCTAGCCTTGATCTGCTTTAAGCTTTTTTTTCTGTCTTGTTCTGTCTGTTCTGCCCTGTTATGTCTTCTCCTGTTCTGTCCTGTCCTGTCCTCTTCTCTTGTCACATTTCTTTTCTTTCTTGGCTCTTCTCTTTTGTGCTTACCTTTCCTTTCCTTCTTTCCTTTCTTTTCCTTTCTCCTTTCTTTTATTTTCTCTCTCTCTCTCTCTCTCTCTCTCTCTCTCTCTCTCTGGTGCTGGGGATTGAACCCAAGTCCTTCATACTGAGCTACATTGCCAGTCACTTATTTTTTTGTTTCTAGACAGGATCTCAACACATTGCTCAGTTGCCTAGGCATGGCTGAAACCTGAGATCCTCCTGCCTCAGCCTCCTAGAATGTTTGAAGGCAGGGGTGGGTTACTGCTCTTAGTTCTAGCTCTAAATTTTTGTTTCAGCTATGACATTATAAATAAGTGACTTTTTTCCTGGTCCTATTGCATGTCACTTTTCCACATTTTTGTTGATTTTCCTGAACATAGTCCCTAAAGTGTAGTGCTATCTAGTGTTTCCAAGCTCACAAAGGCAGTGATATGTGTTACAGAGAAACTACTATATGTGTTAGATTTAGGCATTATCTATAGCACTTTTAACCATGGTTTCAATATTACTGATCAACATTATGCATTAAATGAGATATCTTTAATTTTTATTTTCTTTTATTTTGTGTCACTGGGAATTGAGCCCAGGGTCTGGACCCTGAGCTATATCACTAGTCATTCTGGTTTTTGTTAAGAGAGATTCTTTTTAAATCACTAAATGGCCTAGGCTGGGTTCAGATTTGTGACTTTCTTGTCTCAGTGTTCAAGACTGTTGTGATTATAGGCACGTACCTGGTTGCATGAGGTAACTTCAAACAGAAACATACACGTTTAAACAGAAGCACACAACTTCAAATTAAATTTGCAATGTCATGTGACCATTGTTGTCTACCATACTAGAAAACAAAAAGTTTGATACCCTATGCTGGACAGAGTGTGTTGAGATGTTCATTGTTCTATACTGGTATAGATTTAATCTGTATGGAAGAAGTTTAGTGGTCTATATCAACACCTCTAAAAATAGTAATGTTGCAAGGTATGAAAACTTAACTTCTGACCATGTCTCCTAAGGAAATAGAGATTAACATGATTTATGTTCATTCAATAGCATTATTTGTAAAAACCAAAAATAGAAAGCAACATAGGTATATCTAGTAAGAGGGTAATAAATGTATTATAGATGGAAAATGAATGAGAGATTTAGAAAACCACTATAATGCTTTTAAAGAACAGTTAATAACATGGAAAGACATTCATTATTCAATGAAAAGTAAGCAATTAATGTAGGCACATATGATAAAAATTAAATTTTGCTACAGTGATATGTACAAATATAAATCAACTTGAAGGTAAAGAAATTTAAATTGAGTGTAGTGGTTCACTCCTGTAATCACAGCACTTGAGATGTTGCCAGAGGAAGATGGAAGCAAATTTGAGGCCAGTCTGGACTACACAGTGTCTTTGCCACCAACACTGGCCTGAACTACATAGAAAGTCCTGCTCTCAAAAAAACAATTATTTGAGAGTGAAGTTAATTGAAGACCTTCTTAGTACTCAATTATCAGTGAAATTACCCTAGGTTATAAAGGCAATATATTTGTGAGGCACTGAGAGTGATTTTCCTTTGGGATAGCTTCCAGTGAAAATTTCTAATGTGTTTCCTCAGAATTCAGGTACATTTTATATTACAATGCTCTTATGTTGAAATGAATCAAGGATAAACAGAAATATTTCAAGAATTCTTCATCATTTTGATGAATAAAGACTGTAATGTGGAGAATGATTAAGGATGATAGTTTAATAGGGAGATATTGGGAAAAAAGAAAAAAAATTTGGTATTTGCTTGTTTAGTTTTTACTAATGTACTTAACAACCCCTCCAAATGAAGGAACTTTTCCAATTTTGCAGCTGAGATGTAATGAGGACCTTAAATAAGTGGCAAGAAGTAGAATTTGTGTAAATAAAATTGGACTATTATGGAGGAAGGATGATAGTTTCTAATTCTTTAACATCTCCCCCATGCCCATAAACTCCCCTGCATATGGAACTTCCTGTTATCTTCTGAAATACTGAGTACAGTCTCCATATATGTAAATATTTGTAGATGCATACAGTATCCCTGGATATACACACAAGAAACTTTTAATGATGATTGCCTCCAGAAAGGGGATCCTGGTAGGAGTGAGAATACTGATTTTCATTTTGTACTTGTTGAACTATGTATCCTACTACATGTTACTAACTTTGAAACTTCAAAAAAAGTATCTTAGTTACTTTTTTCTCATTTCTGAGGCAAAATATCCAATGCTCAATATTAAGGAAAGAAAGGTTTATTTAGCTCACATTTTGTGAAGGTTTCATTCCGTCATCATGGCATGGTGACATGGTTGAGGGGCAACAGTTCAAGGCAGCAAAATACAACAAAATCAACAAGAGAAAAAAAGGAGTAAGGGAGAACAAGCCTCTTTTCCTCCCTTATATTGTAAGCAGGCTACCCATGATATGGGAGGTGTAGCACTGATATCTTCTCCCCGCCTTGCGTTCCTCTTGCACAGGCTGAGGATGTTTACAAAGTGAGGTAACTCTGAAAGCCTGAAAAACTCTCTATAAGTTATCAGCTCCATAACAGATAACTCTGTGGTCCTTTTCAATGACTGTTCATCATAATTAGTCCTTTTGTGTCTGCTGACATCTATCAGAAATTCATTCAACTGAATGACTTTGGAGTGTGACCAAGCACAGACTAGGGTTGTGTGACTTAACTAAATGTAGTAACTTATCATTCACTAAGGGAAGGAAGTCTCTGTCTGAATAAGGGTACTTGAATACAGATGTTCAGATGGATTAGAGCCCAAGAATGTGGATTCTTTTTTTTTAAAGAGAATAAAACAAAAGGGGGCAGTACAGAGTGGATCAGAACAGGACAACATAGGCAAGACAGTACTTTACATTAAGTCAACTGGACATCAACAGTAGCTAACACCATATCTCTTACTCTGCTATAGTTGAGCACAGAGCCGATATAGTGCTTAGTTCGCATGAGGTGTTCAGTAAGTGTTTGTGACATAATTCATTTATTGAGCACCTCCTATTAGTCAAGCATTGTGGTAACTCTGGGACCACATGCATAAGTAAGGCAAGTACCTCTTTTATTGAGGTGCTTCGATCTAGTAATGGTTACAGTAGGTTGATAAACTTTATGATTAAATTACAAACATGGGGAGGAGAAAACCTACCTGAGATATGGTATCAGATTGCACTATGTTGAGGGAAAAGTATGGAAAGAGGAAGTGAAGAGAATGAATCAGACTGTTCATTCAAAAATTTAGCTAGAATGAAATGAGAGGCTGCAAAAAATGAGGCAAGGTTGAAGAACTGTTCTTGAATGATGAGAAGTCTTAGCATATTGTGTAGAATATTAAGAACCATCAGAGAAGGAAAGGGTGAAAATTCAGAAGTTAGGGCAATGAATGATGGAAAGAGATCTCTGAAAATGCAGGAGCAGATGGGATTGGTATATTTCAGGAACTCCATGAGGAGTTATGGTTTGATACTGAAAACTTTTAACATGGTGGTGAGTGCCTCTAATCCCAGCACTCCATGAAGCTGAGGTAGAAAGATTAAAAGATAAAGCCTAGCCTGGGGAACTCAATGACTTCGTGAGACTCTGTCTCAAAAATTTTTTTAAAAGGTGGGGTTATAGCTCAGTGTGAAGGCCATGGTTTGAACAAGTGGCCTTTTGTGGCTCTGGATTTTGAGTTGAGGTCTTCATCTCATGCATTGTACTACCACATACTTGTTGCTGACCTCAGAATAATCTAGACAATTCTAGGAAAATCAAACCCTTATGTTTTTCCCTAAGGCAAAACTTTGTATTACCTTAAGTGCCTGATTTCCATTAATGACTTTCTTCTCCCCAACCAGTGAAAATTAATACCATATTGAAGGAATACAAAGCCAGATGATCTCTAATCCTAAAACAATTATAAGATCATGGCTGATATATCTATTTTACCCAACCCCCTGGCTCCCACATAGAATTATATCTGAAATAAGCTCTTAACTTCTACATTTGTTGGGATTTATCAGAAACAGCTCTGGTATCATTTACCTTTCAACTCAGGAAAATTAGAATACAAAAAGCAAAAAATTACTGGGGGCTCAGTTCTACTTTCCTGTCTGGCTGCACACTGAATTAGGCTTGGAACACAAACTTCCCAGAAAACATATCTGGACAACAAAGAGGTAGTTAAAATGAGAGAATAGGACCTTCAAATAGGTCAGGTGATTTCTGAAACTTCTGGGCTCTTATTCACTCTCACACAGTCTTTCTTTCTAAGATACCAATGTCCCCATTCACTTCTTGCTTCTGGTTCCAGTTAGGTCCCTGACCTTTGGGGTAGAGATCTTAGGGATACAAACACATATTTACACACACTCTTCTGATGCTAGTGTTACCCATCTTTAGTTTGTTTTGCAGGTAGGATGTTTGAAGGTAGGTATCAGATGTGAAAGTGGGCTAGCTCAAATTAGTTGGATCTGGATGACTGCCAAGGTGGCTTCTAGATAACATTTAACTTCATTATAATTCTGTCTACATGCTAACATATATTTGATAGTATGTATGAGGAAAATCAGAAAGAACCATAAAAGGAGCAAAAAGAGATGTACTTAAATTCCTGGGAAATCTCTGTCCATTCCTTGAAAAAACATGAATAGTTCTTTCCTTTATTATCCCACCCCTGCCCCATTTAAAAACCCTATATCTATAAGCTGCTTATCCTTAAGTGGGGTGGAGGGAGATGTTTTACTGCTCAGTTGGTGTTATTGGTTCCATAATTCTGAGTTTGTGATAAAAAACAATTCAAAACAGAAACAGATCTTGGAAACAACACAGATGCCTATCAACTGAGGAATGGATAAAAAATATGTGCTATTTTTATGCAATGGAGTACTACTCAGCTATAAAGAAGGATCACATTGAGGCTTTTATAAGTAAATGGATATTACTTGAGACCATACTGATGAGTGAAATAAATCAGACACACATGTTTAAATATCGTATTGTCTCCCTAGTGTAAGAAACTGAAACAGTAAGTAAGATCCAAAATCTACAATAAATATTGTGAAAAGGTAAGAAACTTCTCAAAGGGAAAAATAATTGGGATTGGGGAAGGGAGAGAAGAAAGAAAGGAAAAGGAAAAAGATATAAATTTGTATACATATACATATGATGGCTAAGATGATTATACTACTAATTCTATTAGTTCTTGGAAAAGAACAGTTAATACTCATACCATTTGATCATTTTTGCATGTCTATATATGGTAATCTTAACAACTCTTTGAAGATAACAATACACAATATAACAACCATTGCTAAACTGCTATGATCTTGTTTTGAAAGACTGTGTTGTTATTTTTTTGGGTCTTTTGTTGTTAATGACTGTTTTTTCTCTTTTGTTGTTTGTCTTTTTTCTCTTTAGAATTAAAAAAAAACAGATTTGCTACCTCTGAAGGGACATGGTATGATCCATGATTAGCTGTTTTCTGAATTGGAGAGCTATTTTTTGTGAATAAGAATTCAGTAATTAGCATAGAAAAACTTTCAGATATTGATTTTGTATGTTTTCTGGTCTCTGTAAGTAAGGTAGGAAGATTTGCCTGGAAAGACATGGATTGTGGAGGATACGCAATTTGGGGGGTAGTTACCTCCTGAAATTTCTATTGTGAGACTGCCATTCTTCTCCAGGCCTTGGGAGCTTCTCTTCTGAGAATATGAAAGGTAATTCTGCTGGAAACCAGATCTCATGACAGGGTTCTGGGAACCACTGCCTTTGTTAGCACTTTCCAACTTTGGGTTTTTAACCTGTTATTACATATCCTGTCTTTACCATGATGTTTTCTTCTGATCCTTCCAGCAGTCACCAAGGTTAAACAGAAACTATCTTGTAGGCTGTCTCAATTCCTGGGTCTCTGGACTATGTCTTTCCTTTCAGTGTTCTCTGAAATTGGCTCCTATTTTGCAAGATTATCCTTCTGTATTTACAGATTATGCCTTCTCCTGTTGCCAAGCCCCTGTTTGTTCCTTTCATTAAGCACCTTCTTTCCCTGAAAGGAAATGATTTGGAGAGACCTAGAAGTGTGATCTGGCTTAATGCAATTGTTTAATGTGCTTTATAAATTACCAGTTTGGTTATGTTATAATAATAGGGCTAGGACCAGGGATTTAGCTCAGTGGCACAAGCACCTGCATGGCATGAGCAAAGTCATGAGTTCGATCCCCCCCAAAAATAGGGGCTAAGAGATTAGTTTGATGGTTGAAGAAGCAGTCCTATTAAAAAATTATTGCACTGACTCTTGCAATATCCACCAAGTATGCCTCTTACCAAATGAGTCTTGAAAACAGCATATACAATAGCAAATATTTTATAATTAAATGCAAGCATATTCTAAAATGACTGAAACCTGCAATAAATTAAAACAGGCAAAGCTGGACATGTGGCTGAGTCAGGAGGATTTCCACAAATTCAAGGCCAGCCTGGGCAAAGTAGTGAGTTCAAGGCCAGCCTAAGCTATGTAAAGAGACTCAAAATAAAAAAAAAATAGAAAGAAAAATTTCAAATGGCTCAAAGACTTTCCTAGATTGAGTGGGCATTGAAAATACTGTTTACCTTGCTCATTGAAAGGCTACATCTGACTAGAAAGCAAATTAGATTGAAAAGATTTACCAAACTAAATCAGTCCCTAAGGCATGACTTTCTAATCCAATATGGTGCTACAAACCTGTGATCTCCACAGTGGCTGGGGATAGAGTTACTGGGTCCTGAGGTTATTCACAATATAGCAAAAGAAAATTAAGTATTTTTGACACTCTTATTTTCCATTTAAAGAATTTTCCATTTCTAATAGAGTTTTTTACAGACTAAAAAATGTATGGAAAGATATTAATTCAACCTACATAGATCTGTTCTATACAAAGCAACACTATATTTCTAAATAAAATGATACTTAGAGAAGGGGTACGGATTAACATTTAAAAATCTCTTTAAGATTTGTCAAAATGTCAGCCTCATCTGAGATAATGTTCTGCTCTTGGCTTGCTCTGTGTTAGGATGGTTCTTCAAATTGGGCTAAAATTCAGTCAATTTAAAATTCTATTTTATAAGGTAAAATTTTTTCCCAAAGATAGCTGATTAAAATTAGGGAGGAGAACTATAATACACAACTAAGTAAGAGTTTATAAAAGTTATAAAAGGTGATTAAAATGTAATACAAGTGGTTTAAGAAGAAATTGAACTTGTAAAAGATTTTATTTGTGACTGAGTTGATGAAAATTATTTATTGATTTTTGTAGAGATGAAATAGATATCAAATAAAATTGGTGTTATCATAAAAATTAGTTTTTTGGTTCAAATACTCTCTACTGTCTTTACTTTAGTCTTGTTGGTTTTGTTTTTCCTTGTAAAATTTGGTTAATATTCTGCAGAAGTATCACTTCTAACAAAATATTTTTGTCCAGTGTTTTTCAATGTAAGATTTTACTTATAGGGCAAGTAGGGCTGCACTTAACATTGGATTCCAGGTAAGCTTGGACCAAGAACCACTCCTAAACCTCCTGTTGCTCAAATTTGGCTAAACAGGTAATGGCACTGACTCCAAGTACTAATACTGGCACTCATTGGTGTAAGTGGCAACTGTTCGCTTGCCTCAATTTATATCTTATAGTGCCCTCAATATCTGGTGAAAATTGCAGAAGCCAAATACAAATCCATTACTCCTATTTTAAGATTTGTAGAATTGATTTCTGGGTACTCAACAACTGAGTCTTTCAGGTCAAAACCAAGGAGAATAAAAGGGTCAAGAGGACAGCCAATATTTTGGTCATCAGTCTGGAATGTAAGCCATGATCAAAGGGACTATGGGACCCCTTTAGATGAGTCCCAAACTGGTGAGTCACCCGACCTCAAAATCAGGGAGATCATGAGCATAGTAGAGACTTGGAGTACCATGTGCATGTAGAGAGTGAGCCATTGGAGAAGAGAATGCTCCTAATACTTCCAAAGAGAGTCAAGTGGTCAGTGAGACCCTGACTCTTGCTGGCAGATGGCACAGCTGATAAACAAACAAGACTGAAAGAGCCAAGAGTTTCCTTAAAAGATCTTGGTCATAACCCTTGAGGTGCTTTGGGTGATCTTAATCATTGGAAGGGAAAGGTTTACTTGTGGCTTATATAAAAGCTACCAACTTGGACTTGAAAACTAGCAAAGAAGTATAACCAAAACAAATGTAATAAAGAGGATATAAATAATTCCTAATTGCCCTAAGCAGTGATGAATTGAAAACATTGTACTGGATTATAGAATATTAACCCAGAACATGTTTTAATTCTTGGATGTACAAAATAATCTCTTCTAACTGTATTTATTTTCTTGTTTAAATGTGGGTTTTTAAAAAATTACTTTGCTAAAAATCTCAATAAATAATTATTTCTGTTTTCTTTTTTAAAAAGTCAAAGAAGAGAACATTCAAGGACAGTGAAAAGGGAGTTACTGTGATTCTTTTCACTAGTGTCAGTCTTACACAAATAACTAGAACCAGGGGTTAACAAAATAAGGGTACTTATGCATGATTGCCTGATAATATCTGGTGAGTTGGTAGTGGTGGTACATATCTATAATCTTGAGGCAGGAGGATCATAAGTTCAAGGATAACCTGAGCTACACAGTGTGTTCAAGGCTGGTCTACATAGCATGACCTTGTCAAATGAAAAAGATTTAAAAAAAAAGTAAAATGAAAGAAAAATAAAAGATGATTCTAGGTTACAAACTTGCATGAAGACAAATATAAACATGTATATAAATTGCATAGACATTTGCCTGACAACTGCCTATTCAACCTCAGGCTAAGGTCGCTTTTGTTGTGAATCATTTTGACCAAGAATTATTGTTATTTTGATTTTTGCAGGTACAGAAAGTTTCATCATTATATCCTGTCACAATGATTTAATGGTCTTAATTAATAGATATTATATTTCATTTTAGTTTGTTTTAGCATGTCCCACTTTAGGGGAGAGAGGAATCCCCTAAAAAATGGGTAATTGATTATAATTTAAAACACAGAGAAAAGAAAGATGGAGTTCCTAGAGTCTTCAGTGAAGAAAAAGGAATAGAGATAGACTTAGACTGGATCTGAGTTGGGGCTGCAAATACTGTGTCAGCTGTTATAAAAATCAACTAAAATGCAGTTCATAGTACATGTCTGTGATCTCATATACTTGAGGGGCTGAGCCAAGAGGATCAGAAGTTCCAAGCCAATATGAACAACTTAGTAAAATGCTTTGTAGATAAATAGTACAGTCCCTGCATAGCATGTGCAAGATCCTGAATTTAATACCTAGTACTCAAACAAAGAAACAAACAAACAAACAAACAGAAAGTCTTTGGTGGACACAGTGGCCAGGGAGAAAATTTGACACATCCCAGTGATTTCTAGCAATACCTATAGAATCTTAACTAGTTGAAAGGGTAACAAGCCTGCCAGAGTATGACTTAGGTCCCCTTTGAGCTGGGTCTTTCTGCACCTTTTCATGCTCACCAAGTTCTCTAGGTCTAATATGACTCCCAAAAGGCTTCATGGGAGAAAGCATAAATAAAATCTCACTTATATTAATGAATCTATGTAATGACTGAAGGGTTGATTAGCAGTATAGTAAGTTTCTTTGCCTACTTCTCTACTCCTCATTTAAAAGTTAAAGAAATATGATTGTTGTTTGATTTCACATATTAATAAATGATCAGAACAGAGGAGTACAAAATAACATGGGTTTTGAGGTAGTGTGCTGTCTTAGTCATTTTTCTTGTCAATGCAGCAAAATACAAGACATCTGCAATTTAAAGGAAGAAAAAATTTTGGGGGCTCACAATTTGTAGAGGTTTCAGTTTATAGTCAGGTGGCTCCAAGGCAGGATGGCATAACACAAGGGCATGGTGAAAGAGAGTTCAGGAGAGTTGCTTTCAGCATGGCAGTGGAGAAGCTGAAGAGGAAGACAGATGTAGGGAGGGAGATATACCTTCCTAGTGCATGCCTCCAGTGTTTGGCCTCTTCTAGACAGACTCCACCTCCTAACAACAAGTCAGCTATAATGTCCCCATAATCTATTCACCTCACAGAAATCCAATTTCTCATAATGAATCTTTGGTGAGGGTTATTCAGATATAAACCATGATAGGTACACAACTAGTCAGCCAAGAGAAGTCTAAATTTCCATTTCTGCTAGCTCTTATGGGGATGTATATTTTAGGCAGTTATGGATTATAGCCAAGAGAAGTCTAAATTTCCATTTCTGCTAGCTCTTATGGGGATGTATATTTTAGGCAGTTATGGATTATATCCAGACAGTTCGGTCATCACATCAGAGCAGATGTAGGTGTCCTGATTTGGCTTTGTATCAGGCCATGTTCCTTTTTGTGCTCTCTTCTGTGGTTTATAATGATTCTTCTTACTCTAGGATTGAACATCTTGCTTCTTTTTAAGGTAAAATGGCACAGGAAAAATTGTGGATAATCACCATAATCTGTTACTCTTGTATAAATGCCAGTAGGATCAAAAGAAATGACCCTATGGGCTTTCAGAAAAAGCAATTTGACTCCATGGTCAAATTGGCATCATTCCCACTAAAGATAGTTGGAATGATTAAAGAAGCCCTATGAGAGTGTAGACTGGTGCAACGACTATGGAGGTCAGTCTGGAGATTCCTCAAAAAGCTGGGTATGGAAGTCCCATTTGACCCAGCTATTCCGCTTCTAGGCATATTTCCAGAAGACCTGAAAACATCGTACCACAGTGATTTATGTGCACCCATGTTTATAGCAGCACAATTTGTAATAGCCAGATTTTGGAAACAACCTAAGTGCCCATCAACTGAGGAATGGATAAAAAAGTTGTGGCATTTTTATACAATGGAGTACTACTCAGCTATAAAGAATGATCACATCGAGATATTTATAAATAAATGGACACGAC
>PVJX010048702.1:0-11340 GCA_004027295.1 Dolichotis patagonum
TGTGATGAAAAAGTAAGTTTAAGGAATGTTGGTAAGGGTGGGAAGGAATTGAAGTTCTCATCCTTTGAATGGAGAAATGTAAAATGGTGCAGCTGTTTTAAAAATAGTAGTCTGACAGTCCCTCAAAAAGCATACAGTGGCCTAGTGGTTTCACGCCTAGGTATATAACCAAGAGGACTGAAAATATGTGTCCCCACACAACCTGTGCATGAGTGCTCACGGCAGCAACATTGCTAATAGTCAAAAGCTAGAAACAACTCAAACAGCCATTGACCTCCAAGTGGACAAAATAAAGGTGGTATATCCATTCAATGGACTACTACTCAGCCACGAACAGGAACAATACTGATACATGCTACAACATGCACGAACCTTGAAAACATTCAAGATGAAAGAAGCCCATCAATCCACAAGGCCAAGATTGTATGAGTCCATTTCTATGAGCTGCTCAGCACAGGTAAATCCACAAGACAGAAAGCTGATGTGTGGTTGCCAAAGGCTTAGGAGATAAAGGGTTGAGGACTGTTATGGTTTATGTTCAGATGTTCCCCCTCCCCCACCCCACAAGCCTCATGCAATCATGGACATGGTCAGTCTAGCGTTTGTGATTGGTTCATTGCCTGGCACTCGGATTGGTGGTGTGAGTACTACACCCGCCCTTGGGTGGAGCCAGCATACAGTGCAACGGTGGGAAGACGGCCTGTCTTTTGCTTTTTGCTGTTGGCGCTTGCTATTTGCTGCTGCCATAAACTGCTGCCCCTCAGCCCTGTCATTTTGCCCTGGAGCAAACTGAGTATGGACTGAAACCTCCAACCTATAAGAAATAAACCTTCCCTTCCCTAACTTTGGGCATCAGGTATTTTGTCTCAACAATGAAAGAGAGAAGTAACTAAGACAGAGCCTGATTACTAGAGAGTACAGAGTTTCCTTTTGTAGATGATGAAAATATTCTGAAATTTAAGTTACAGCAATATGTGTATGATTCTGTGAATATGCACTAAATTGTATGCCTTAAAAGAGTGAATTTTATGGCCATGTGGGTTATAACTCAGTAGATTTTTTTGAAAGAAAAATATGTTGCCCTGGTAATTCTGTGCTTTATGGTGATTTTTACATATAAACATCAGAGATACAGAAAAGCAGATATTTTATGTAAACTGTTTTTTAAGGCAATTTCAGTCACAAGCGCAGTCCAGAAAATATTTCTTTAAAAATTTTTTTGTTTCTTTTTTTGAGACAGGGTCTTGCTATGCAGTTTAGGCTGACCTTGGACTTACTGTATACCAGTTGGCCTCAAACTCTTAACAATCCTTCAGCCTCAGCCTCCTGAGTGCTGGGACTACAGGCATGTACCACCACACCCAGCTTCTTAGAATATTTTGAGGAAAAGGGGTTGGAAGTATAGCTCAGTAGTACAATACTGGGTCAGTCAAAGGCTCTGGATTCAATCCCCAGAACCTTAGTCAATCAGCCAACCCATCAGTTGATTAAATCCTAGCTAAATTAATAAGAAAAATACAACATAATAATATTAGAAATGTAAAAGGTCAACTATTGGCTGTATAGACAATAAATGATAATAAAAGAATAAAACAATGCCATGCTACAAATTAGGTAACTTAGATGAAATGGATGAATTATGAAATAAATGAAATTCCTTAAAATACACAAACTACCAAAATTCTTGGTGGGAGAAATAAACAATCTGAGTAGGTAAATATGTTAAATAAAGTGAATCAACAATAATACACCCCCACCAAATACCAGGCCCATATGGTTTCATTAGTGAGTTTCACTAAACGTTTGGGATAGAATTCCAGTTCTTTACAGTCTCCTCCAGAAAATAGAAAATAACTTAAAACTACAGAATATACAAACAGCAACAGAAATTTCAGAAAAAACTGAATGAAAAATTATAAAATTATATTTAAAAATTATAAAACTTTATCGAGAAGCATTTAAAAGCTCCTAAGTATATAGAAAGGCATATCATGACAATGATTTGGAATATTCAATTTTGAGATGTGCTTTTTCCCCTACATTGATTTTTTTTGTTCAATGTGATGCTAATCAAGTTCCTCTGTGTGAGCGTGTGTGTATGAAATGCAGAAACTGATTCTAAAATTGTAACTGAAATAGAAAGGGCTGAAAGAATCCGAATGCTCCAGGCACGGTGGCACATGCCTGTAATCCCAGCACTTGGAAGGCTGAGGCAGAGGGATGACCCGAAATTCAAGGTCAGCCTGGGCTACAACACAAACAAACCAAAACAAAAAACAAAAAGTGTCCATGAAAACAAGGCTGTCAATTAATTGGATTCCTAACTATGTTGCATGAAGCTTAAGAATTCTTAGAAAACCTTGGGGGTGCTGGAAGGATGTGGCTGGATGGCAGCCAGGTCTAGCTGCAAACTGCTCCTCTGTGGGGTCCAATAGGACAGTATTGCAACATAAAAGCAACGTGAAAGTGTCCTCCAGGCAAAGGAACACCTGCACGTGGGAGGGTCATGCTAAAGCTTTGCAACACAGCAGACACATAGCTGAGGAATCCTAATTATTTAACTGGACAATAAACTGGGAGCTGATTAACTGAGTCAGAAAACAAAGGGTGTGAATGTTTCTCATTATTGTTTCGAAGACATCCCAGGCAGGAGACTGAAATTTGTACTTTCACCTCGTAAGGGAAAGTCCTGATGCCTCCTGTGTTGGTTACTTTTCTCTTGCTTCTGAGACAAAATACCAGACACCCAAATTAAGGAAACTAAGGTTTATTTAGGGAGTTTCACGCCATCTGGCTCCAAAGCAGGCTGGCAGGGCACAGGGGCAAACTTCAAGGTAACATAAGACAGCAAAGCAGCAAGAGCACAAGGCGGGTGAGCAAACCTCTTTTCCTCCCTTGTAAACAGGCCGCCACCCCTAGGCGGATGTAGCATTCACAACATCTGCGCCCTCCTCTTGCACATAAGAATATTTACAAAGTAAGGACCCTGGCCCTCTGCCGAGTCACTTAAACTTCTCAACTCCTCAAGTTGATGCAGTGTATCAACCCTGACACCACTTGTTTGCGGTACCTGTCAGCGTCTCTGGAAACCTGCAGTCCCAGTACACACTTGCATTCAGTGTCCATGGCTGGGATTAAGCGACACAGGGACTAGAAGGCTAAGTACTCAGTTTCTTGACCTCTCCTGCATTTGTGGGTGGACATGCCACTTAGGCCTGGGCAGTGAAAGCTCACTGTGTAGCCCAGGCTGACTCTGAACTTGAGGCATCCGTCTGCCTCAGCCTCCTGAATGCTGGGATTTTGTCACCAAACACAGCTAATTGTTAAAATATGTTCAACATTTTACTGGTCTGAAAAACATGAAAGTTTGAGTAATGGTTTAAACACTTCATGGCTGTATGGAATTCCTCATAATTATGATGACTCATTGTTTACCTATTAATTCCAAACTTAGTGAAGATTTTCTAAAAAGTGTGGTTCTTGAATTCAGTCCTCAGTATGAAAAACCAAACCCAAACCAAAACAAAAGTGTGGTTCTATCATTTCTTCTTTTAATTAGTACGTGTTTGTATACAGAATAAATTCATTGATCATGAGGAACTGGTATATATACATATTGTATCTGAATCACCATTTCTTGATTCCCTTCTATTGACTGGTTTTCTCCTGGTTAGAGTTCACATCTTCCTATTTCTCTGCATCTAGAATTTTTCAGCTGAATGGTGGACATTATGTGTATCACGATGCAGAGGGAGTTTAATTGCCATCTTATTATTTTTTTGAGGCAGGGTCTCGCTATGTAGTTCAGACTGATCTTGAACTCACTTTGTAGCCCAAACTGGCCTTGAACTTGTGGCAATCCTTCTGCCTCAGCCTCCCCAGTGCTGGGATTATAGGCATGCATCACCTGGATATGGCTGAGTGCCATCTTTTAAAGATGGGTTTTCCTGCCTGGCAAGTGTGAGGTCCTGAATTTGATTCCTGGTGCAAAAACACCCCCAAAAAAACAAAAAATCCACTGCTTTGGTAGGCAGTAACTCTACTGGAGTAGTTATCAGATTGATAGTTTTAACTTTTAGAAAATGGCATGAAGAAGATGGAAGGGAAAATTTTTTTCAGTAACCATATATACATTTTTATAAAAATTAATTTTAAATGTTTATTGGATAGACCAGCGTGTGATTATATGCTTTTATTTTAACTATAACTTAAACTAGTTAACTATAACTAACTATAACTTAAACTTTTATTGGATGAATTGTTGTCATATACTATTCGTCATTTCTCTGTCTCTCTCTCTTTACCTACCTAATTGTGTCTGCTTCTCTTTCCCTATTTCTCTCTCCCCTTCCAATCCCCTCCCCTCTCTCTCCTCTCTTTCTCTTTGAATCTATTCCAGTGTGGAACATAACTTCAGAAGTTTCTTTTTTAAAACGCAAATGCTTTACCATGTTTATTGATTTCCCATTTGCTCCTCTCCTAAATATAGAATGCACTGCTTTTTAGAGTTACTATAAAAAAACTTCCCTCTACAATTCATGAGACTATAAGGATCTCCTCTGGCATTGGCATTATTTAAAATTATTTTGGAGGTTCCAATCAATGCAAAAGAGAGAGAGAGAGAGAGAGAGAGACAGAAGAAGAAGAAGAAGAAGAAGAAGAAGAAGAAGAAGAAGAAGAAGAAGAAGAAGAAGAAGAAGAACAACAACAACAACAACAACAACAACAACAACAACAACAACAGAAAAACACGTGAAGGGAGAAGCAGTTATTCGTGGGTCGGCACTGCCGATCTTAAAATGTGAGGCAGGGCCCGAATCCCCCACTGGCACCAGAGGTCATCAAGAGTCACCCACACCCAGAGGAAACAGGAACCAACTAGAAAATATTCTTAAAAGGTTAACAAACAAAACAAAACAAAACAACCTCATCCCCATCAGGAACAAAAAGCTAACAAACAGTCACATTTCCAGCGTGTTTTAGACTTCCAGGAGGAAAAGGGCTGTGGTCTCCCGAAGGCTTCCGAACGCGTGACCGCGCCACTGCTGGTCCTGGTGGATGCCGCCGTTTACTGAGCACTTACTACACGACGGGCGCAGCGCGGCTCCTGTTATAGGCGTTATCACGTTGAATTCTCAAAACGACTTCACGACGCGGGTGGTGTTATCAGTTCTGCTTTAAAGAGAAAGAAACGAAAGATCCTGCAGGTTACCTTCAGCGCGTCTTCATAACTGTGCTCCTGTACCATGCATAGCTTTGTTGTCATCAAACGGCTGTGGATAGAGGCAATAAGAAGCCTATAAACGGAAAAATCTGAAGAGTCAGGAATTTATTAATTCATTTAAAATTAATTTAAAAATTAATTAATTAATTTAAAAATTCATCTGAACGGAGTGTGGTGGTACACACCTGTAATTCCAGCACTCAGGAGGCTGAGGCAGGAGGATCACTCTGGATTCAAGACCAGCCTGGGCTACATAGTGGGTTCAAACCCAGCCTAAACTACACAGCGGGACCCTGTCTCAAAAACAAAAACAAATAAAAAATTCATCTTGCAGAATAAATGCTAAACATTGCCAAGGATTTTGAAAAGCATACCAAAGTGAAAGTAATCTCGTGCAGTATCAAAATGGACTCTTACATAATGTAATGTAGTTAAACAGTTGCCCAGATAAGATTCATGTATGTACTGCAAATATGTAGTAATTAAAAAATTTGTTTTGATACAGAGTCTCGCTATGTAGTTCAGACTGGCCTTGAACTCACTTTGTAGTCCAGGCTGGCCTCAAACTCACAATGATCCTCCTGCCTCAGCCTCCTGAGTGCTGGGATTACAGGCATGTGCACCATGCCCGGCTCTGTCCCTCTCTCTTAACATGCTTTATCGTTAAACTATTTCATCTGGTATTAATGTGCCACCTATATTTCTTTTAGTTTACATTCGCCCTTGTTCATCCCTTATTTTCCAGCAAGTTTGATGTCTTATGAACATCCTCACTATTGTTGTCAGGGTTTACAAGGGACTAGATTTAATACAGGATTATTTTATAATATTTACCCAAAGAGTCAAATTCGGAAGAGTGCGAGACATCTGTCCATGGACTACAGATTCAAAAAGTCCAGCTGAGAGCCTGACCCCACGGCAGTGTCCTCCGATAGTTCAGCTGCAGACCTGAAGCCCAGGGCGACGTCTCATGCAGGTCTGTACGAAGGATCTGTGCTGGGAAGGCCCCAGGCCAGCGGCGGAAGCTCGAAAGGCTGTGCCGCAGATGTAGGGGCTGTGCCAGCAGCTGAGGGAGCTGCACTGGAGCCAGGAAGCGATGCTCAAGCTAAGGGCCAGGGCTCCCCTGAAGAGCACCACAGGCGTGGCCAGTGCCAGTGAGGCCTGAGCCCCTCCAAGCATGACAACAGCCGAGTTCGTATCAGGAAACCAGGGCGACGAGCTTCTCCAGGAGAATCAACGGCACCATCTTCCCCTCCAGTTCTCTTTTTACATTGTTGGCCACAGTGCTCAGGCGGGCAACCTTCACACAACACCATGCTGATTCCGTTCGGCTGGGTATTATGAGGTGACCGTTAGTTAGTCCACAAGAGTCCACCCCTGGTCAACTTGATAACCAGACACATGTCCTTAAATTATAATCTCCAGTCACAGATGTATTAGAAGTTAACATGTCTTGATCTGTACAATTTTACATTAATACTATTGCCAAGGCTGGGTGTGGTGGCTCATACCTGTAATCCTAGCACTTGGAAGGCTGAGGCAGGAGGATCACCACAAGTTTGAGGTCAACCTGGGCTATGTAGTGAGTTGAAGGTCAACCTGAACTATATAGTGAGATAGTGTCTTAAATAAAATAAAACAAGGGCTGGAGATTTAGCTCAGTGGCTCTAACACTTACCTGCTTAGCACAAGGTCATGAGGTTGATCCCCAGTCCCAAAAATAAATAAATAAATAAATAAATAAATAAATAAATAAAACAAAACCAACAATAACCAATTACATATACACAATTCTTATTGCACTCATTTCTATACCAAAAGCAGATATTCAAAGCCTTCTCAAAATTCAAGGTTAAAAGCACAATACTTTGACTAAATAACCTGATTACAAACATGTCTATAAACTACACTGAAATCATATTTAACAGAGCTATGACAATTACAGTCTTTACTTTCCATTAACTTTTTTAAACAAGAAAAAAAACATAGAAAAGAAAAAGCAAAAAACAAGAGACACACAAACAAAAGCTACAAGAACAACAAAAAACCCCAAACAATGACAATATAGGTTTCAAAACAAGATAGGAATTTAACAATTGAAAAGTTCTTGCCCTAGTATAAATTACCGTACGATTATGCCAGTGGTCTAACGTGGCAGAAGGCCAAAGCAGGAATGCCTACTACCACTTCCTGCTTCTTCCTCAGCCTTAATTGCAACTCCCCTTCCTGTTTGCACATGGAGAAAATTCCAGTCAGCTCCTCGAGCGTCCTCAATGCCCTAAGCACCATCCTGGTCAGAGGAGATATATATATATATATATCAGAAAATGCCAGGCTGCCTGTAGTCATAGACTTCTCTCCATGTCCTCGGAATAAAGGCTATTTTTACTTTATATTTTGCCCTTTATCATGAGGAAAAACCTAACAATGGTTTCAATCTTGCATATAACTTTTAACAAGGTGTGACAACACTAAGAAATGCCCCAAGGTATCTCCTTCATCTCAAATACACTCTTCCCTTCTGGTGAAAAGCCTCAGGTCATTTTTCCATTGTCCTACTCCTCATCAATTTTGTTCTGTGTTAAACTCTTGCAACCCACAGCTCCTTTGGAGCCTCCCCTGTGGCCAAATACTTCAAATCACCCTGCTGGTTCTTCATTCTTAATTGCCAGCATAGATCTAGCCAAAAGCCCTCAGTAGTAAACATGCCACCATCCCAACAGTAGACTGAATTCAATTTTTTTTTTTGCCACCAAGACAGTATCTCTAAACATGAGCAAAATGCAGAACAGCTTCCTACCAAAGCACAGCACATGCCACCTGGGATCCAGCAGCCAATGCTGTACATCTCAGTAGAAGCCTCCTGAGCCTCATCCTAACCAGAAGCACAGTACTCTTGACTTTCCAGGCTCTGACCAGAGTCTCCCTTATAATTTGCAGTGTACGGGGGCTGCCTCGTTGGCCAGTCTCTCAAAACCTTTCCAAATTAATCCCCAAGTTTCTTAAACCACAAGGCCAGGCAACATTACAGAAATGACCCCACTCCTGGTACCAATTAGATTTTAGCTACTTTTCTCTCGTTGCTGAGACAAAATACCCAACACCTGAAGTTAAAGGTGGAAAGGTTTATTTAGCTCATAGTTTGTAGAGGTTTCAGTCCATAATTGGCTGGCTCCAAGGCAGAGTGACACATGGTAGAGGGGAAACAGTTCATGGTGGTGGAAGAGAATAAAAGTACAACTGAGGAGGAAACAAGCATCTTTCTGTCCCTTATATTGCATTCAGTTTATCTGGATTAGGGCAGTGCCGACCGGAACAGTGGACTGATCAGCAATCACCCACCCTTAACCCCAGCACCCTAATCTCAGCTTGCAATATGAATCCGTCACACACTCTAGACTCAGACACCTCTGAAAAAGTCCAATCTAAAAATGCATGAGGCTTGGGGGGGGGTCATCATCTCTGGATTTTTAAAAATTTTGATAGATTTTAGGTTCACAACAAAATTCAGTGGAAATAACAGAGCTCCCACATACCTTCTTCTCTCTACATGTACAATGTCATTCGCATCTCACACCAGGGTGGTGCATGGGTTACGATGGATTATTCATTTTTTTTTTTAGGGGATAAGATCTTGCTATCTATGTTGCCCAGGTTGGATTCAAACTCTCGGGTTCAAGTGATGCTCCTGCTTTAGCCTGCTGGGTAGCTGAGACTATAGAGATGGGCCACTGTGCCCTGCTTGTTCTGGAACTATTATTGATTAGGACCTAAAACATATGACTTAAGTTTACTCACAGGAAGTCCCAGAGAATTAATACACAATTATTTTTAAGTGTCTCCTGTTATGTACCATAGTCATGCTTAAAAATGTTCCCTTCCATGTCACCCAAACTCTGTTGTTCACACGAAGATTCGTTTTGGTGTTGAACCAATGTCTGATGACATCATCATCATCACAGGACTGTATATTAAAATATTCAGTGTTTATGTGTCTCTCTCCCCTATCTTCTGTCAACCACTGATCTTACCATCTCTGTAGTTTTCCCTGTACCAGAATGCCATACAGTTAGTCATTTACTTAGTAATAGCCATTTAAGTCTTCTCCCGGTAGCATGTAATCATATTTCATTGCTTACAAGTGCAATGGTTTGTTCATCTTCACCTATTAAAGAATAATATCTTAGTTGCTTCCACATTTGGGAAATTATGATGAAAGCTCCTACCGACCCAGGTACAGGTTTTTGTGTGGATTTAAGCTTCCAGTTTCTTTGGGGAGTACCAGGAAGGGTGATTGCTGAGTGGTCTGGCAAGTGCATGCTTAGGCTTGGGAGAAACTGCCCCCTGCCTTCCAGGGTGGTAGCACCATTTTGTGTTAATGTTGGCAATAACTATGAATTCTGCTTCAGCACATCCTTGCCAGCTTGTGCTGTTTAGATGTTTTTGAGTTTTTGACATTCTACTGGTGTTGCTGGTGTCTCCGTTGTTTTAATCTGCATCCCTAGTAACATATGATGCTTGTGATGGATTTTTATTTCCCTACTCAGTCTGAGAGTGTTTCTCTTTTTAAAAAATTTCACTGTGGTAAAATCCACCTAAAACTTATCATCTTAGCCAGTGTTAAGCATACGGCTTATTGCATTAACTATATCCACTTGCTATCGTCACAGTATTGCTCAACTATCATCACCACTCATCTCCAGAAGTCATTTATCTTGCAAAAGGGACACTCAACTGGGTACCTGTAATCTCAGTACTCTGGAGGCTGAGACAGGAGGATTGCTGCAAGTTTGAGGTCAGCCTGGGCTACATTGAATTCAAGACCAGCCTGGACTGCATAGAGAGATCCTGTCTCAAACAAAACAAAACAAAAAACTGAAAGCCCAAACAAAAGATCGTGACAGTCTTCCCATTAACGCATGTCCCCCTGCCCCCTCCCCCGCCAATCTCCACTCAACTTCTTATGGCTGACTCAATGAAAATGGAACCCAACAGTGTCTTTTGGTGACTGGCTTATTTCATTCAGTAGAATGTTCTCAAGGGCCACCCATGCCGTGGACGGGCCAGAAGTCCGTCCTTTTTCAGGTTGAATAACTTTTCATTGTACTCCAAGAGCACATTTTGTGTACTGTTTGTGTGTTGATGGGTTACACCCATTTTTGGGGATCTGAATTCTGCTGCAGTGGGCATGAGCGAATAGACAGATGACCTTCAAGAACAAGCTTGGGGTTCTTTTTTCTACATACCCAGAAGAGGGAGTATTGGGTCATATGGGAACTCCATTTTCTTTTTCTTTCTTTTTATCCTGTTTTCAATGTGTGTGTGTGTGGTTTCAGAGATTGAGCCTGGGCCTTTAGGCTGAGCTGCAGCCCAGCCTGCCTTTTTTAATTTTTATTTTGAGACAAAGTTCTTGCTAAGCCATTAATTTCCAGGCTGGTCTAGAAATTGCAAACCGCCTGCCTCAGTCTCCCAGAGTGCTGGGATTGCAGGCTTGCCATCACACCAGGCTCTATTTTCAGTTTTTGGAGGAACCACCATTCTGTTTCCATGGAGGCTACACCAGCTTACGTCCTCACCAATCACACACAAAACTTCTCATTTGCCACATCCTTGCCAATATCTGTTATTTGGTAGCTGTTTGTTTTATAGCACCCATTCTTCTGTACATAAAGTTAATAAATTACTAATTCCTGGTATCTTATTTTATTATTTTAAAACTAATTTATTATTATTATTATTGGTTTTTTGAGGTCAAGTCTTGCTACGTAGTCTAGGCTGGACTTAAACTCATGGCAATCCTCCTGCCTCAGCTTCCTAAGTACTAGGATTGCAGTCATGTGTCACCATGCCCAGCTTGCTTTATTTTTCTACTCAAAGATTATTTTTTAATCAAAGTTTTAAAACATGTAAACCAGATAAGAGACAAGATGGCGGACTGGTAGGTAGCAGGAGAGAGACCCTCTCTGAGAGAGACAGCTCAAATGCCAGAATAAAACACCCTGGAGAGACCCAAACAGAGAGAGATAGACTCTCACAACACAGAAAGAAACTAAAGCGCAAAAACCCGCTAGAATAAGAGGTCCTGGGGCTACTATTAGTGAAGATAAGATCGGCGA
>PVJX010048703.1:0-11374 GCA_004027295.1 Dolichotis patagonum
TGGTGTGTTAAAGTCTCCTGTTATAATTGTATTATTGCTTATTTGATTTTTCATTTCTGTTAGTATTTGCTTTATATAGCTGGGTGCTCTGGAATTTGGTGCATATATATTTAAGATTGTTATCTCTTCCTCTTGAAGTTTTCCCCTAACTAGTATGTCGTGACCTTCTTTATCTCTTTGGATCATTCTTGGTTTGAAAGTCACATTGTCTGCAAACAGGATTGCCACTCCTGCTTTTTTTTTGGTTTCCTGTTGCATGAAGTATTGTTTTCCATCCCTTGACTTTCAGTCTATGATTGTCCCTTTGGGTTAGATGGGTTTCTTGTAGAGAGCATTTGGTTGGATGTTGTTTTTTGATCCATTCTGCCAGTCTGTTTCTTTTGATTGGTGAGTTGAGGCCATTTACATTAATGGTTGTAACTGTTATATATTGGTTTATTGTTGACATGTTATCTTTCTGCTGTTGTGTCATTAGCTTTCCATTCTGTTTAATTGTCTGCCTTGCTTGGTGGTTTTATCCCGTGTGTATCTAGAATGTCTTTCAGTATTCTTTGTAGGTTTGGTTTGGTGTTCATGAAGTTCTTCAGCTGTTCTTTGTCATGGAAGTATCTTATTTCTCCATCCAATTTGAAGGACAGTTTTGCAGGGTATGTCAGTCTGGGTTGGAAGTGGTTTTCCTTTAGGATCTGAAATACTTCACTCCATGCTCTTCTTCATTTCATTGTTTGTGTTTGAGAAGTCTGCCGTGATTCTGATAGGTTTTCCTTTATAGGCGATCTCTCTTTTCTCTCTAACAGTTTTTAGTATTCTATTCTTATGTTGGATTTCTGGGATGGTGATTATTATGTGTCTGGGTGTAGTTTTATTTTGTTTATGGCTGTTTGGAGTTCTATATGCTTCACTTATCCAGATGTCTGTTTCTCTTCTCATGTTTGGGAAGTTTTCAGCTATTACTTGTGTAAATATCCTCTTGATATCATTTGGGCTGTTCCCTTCTTTCTCATTTATCCCTATTAATCTTATGTTATTTTTCTTTGCATCATCTTGCAGGTGTTGAATTGTTATTTCCTGATTCTTTGTTATTTTTAAAAGATCTTGTCTTTTCTGCTCACTGGCTGCAATCTTATCTTTGAGGTATGAAATTCTGTCTTCACTTTCATTTAGGCAGTTTTTGCAGTTTTCAAAAGAATTTTTCATTTCCTGTATATCTCATTGAATCTGCTTTATGCACTCTGTTTGTTTCTTATATTGTTCTTTGAGTGATTCTATCTGTTTGCTTTGTTCCTCTAATTTTTTTCTGTGTTTTCACTAGATGCATTCACTATTTCTTTCACTGTTTTTATCAATTCTTCTTTTACGTGGGCAAGTATTTCTGGTTTGAATTTCTCCATAGCTTTCCCTATTTGCATATTTATTTCAGTTGATATCATTTCAGACATTTCAGGTGTATGGCTTCTTTTTTCTTCTATGTACACAGCTTTTAAGCTTTCTTGGGGAGGGCTAGGGCTTTGAGCCTGCCTTTTGGTCTTTCCTTTTGTCATTTTTCTATATTTCCTTACTTTGAGCGGTGTTCCAAAACTTTCTCTGCTTTGTGGCAAATAACCTGTTACACCCTCAGTTCCTGGAGGGGCAGTGGCTCCCCCACAGGCTCCTGGCTTCCTCACAGGGTCCTAACTCCCCTTTGTGGGCACCTGGCTCCCTAAGTTGTAAGGCAAATGCTGGGTGTGGCCACCCCAGATCTTGTGAAATCTCAGGCAGGCCAGGCCACCGTGCTTTGTCCCAGGAAGGTCTCCAGGAGGTTCCCTGTGAGGCAAGGGCATACAGGTCTCAAAGAGTCAGGCCAGAATGTTGGTTTCTGAAAAGCTCCCGGTCCCAAACGGACCTGACCAGGATGCCAGTCTCCACAATATACCCAATCCAAACAGCCTGGGCCACTCTGCGGGTCCGAGAGTTTCGGGTCCCAAAGAGACAGGCCGAGATGCTGCTTTCTGGGAGACTTCCTGGGCGTGAAGGGCGGGGCTATGGGCCCAAACAGACCTGCCCCAGATGCCTGTCTCCAGGCAGTTCCCTGCGGATGAAGGGCGGGCCTACCAGTCCCAAACAGTCGCGCTGAGATGCAGGTCTGCACAGACTTTGGATCCAAACAGCCCAGGCCACTCTACGGGTCCGAGAGGCTCGGGTCCCAAAGAGATAGGTCAAGATGCTGCTTTCTGGGAGACTACCTAGGGATGAAACTAAGGCTGTGTTTTGAAAATAAAGATTTCCTCCCTTTTGTATATTGTTTGCTCATTTATTATTTCATTGTTATTAAGTATACTCATCATGATCTATAACAGATTTGTTGAAATTTTGCATCATTTCTGTCAGAAATTTTGTGTTCTTTGACAAACATTTACCCAACTCCTCCCACTCCAAAATTCTGGTTATCAACATTTTATTGTGTTTTAATGTTGTGGGCTCTTTTAGATTCTACATATAAGTGAGTTTATGCAAAACTTATTCTTCTAAGTCTGGATCACTTGTCTTAATATTACCCAAGTTCATTTATGTTGTAGAAAATAACAGGATTTTCTTCTTTATTCCTGAGTAATATTGTATTGTGTACATAGACCATATCTCTTCATAATTGTTATGATGGACACTTAAGATGATTACATGTCTCAAATTTTGTGTTGAACACTCCTTTTCAAATAAGAGTTCAGATATTTGTATATATACTGATTTTATATCTTTTGGGTATACCCTCATAGGATAATTGCTATGTTATATGGTTGTTTTATTTTTATTTATTTATTTTTATTTAAAGAGAAAAACACCAACCAGACAAAGCAGAAAAATGGTAGCAACAATACAGAAGTCCAAATGGAAAAAAAATAAAAGAACAAAAACTAACAAACAATAAAACCCAAAACAAAACAACAACAACCACAAAAACCCAAAATACTAAGAAATCGCCACTTGATACATTACATACTCTCATCACTGGAAGTAGTTGTTCAAGTTACAAAATTAAAGCATACAAACTAGACATTCAAACAGTGAGATTGCTAACAGTTCTGTTCAATGATCGAACAAAAACAGTAATATGCTCATCTATCTTACACACTTAAACATACATGCAATTATATCCTTTAGAGCACTATCTTTTCCTCTCTTTTTTACAGTAGCAATTACACATTTTGGGTTTTCTTACTCCTACAGTTCTTATTACTTTTACACTACAAAAACAATGTGATATTTATAAGTATGATTCTTATTTATTTCACTAATGAAGATGGTCTCAAGTTGATTCCATTTTCCTATGAAAGTCTCAAGATCATCCTTTTTTTATAGATGAGAAAAATTCTATTGTGTAAAAATACCACATCTTTTTCATCCATTCTGCGATTGATGGGCATGTTGGTTGTTTCCAAGATTTAGCTATTAGAAATTGTGCTGCTATGAACATGGGTGCACATATATCACTGTGATATGAACTTTTCAGTTTCTCTGAGAAAATAGCCAGGTGAGGAATAGTTGGGTTGAATGGAACTTCAAATCCTACTCTTCTGAGAATTCTCCATATTGATTTCCACTGTGGTTGCACCAGTCTACACTCCCACCAAGAGTGGAGCAGTGTTCCTTTTTCCCTGCAGCCTCGCCAACATTTGTTATCAGTTGATTTCTTTATGGCAGCTATTCTTTCCGGTGTAAGATGATATCACAATGTTGTTTTTATTTGCATTTCTCGAATGACCAGTGATAATGAACATTTCTTCATGTATTTATTTGCCATTTGTATATCTTCATAAGAGAACTGAGTGTTCAACTCAGCTGCCCATTTTTGGAGAGGGTCTTTCAATTTGGGGGGCTTGATGTTTTTCAATTCTTTATATGTTCTTGATATAAGTCCTTTGTCTGAGGGATTGCTGGTTAAAATTCTTTCCCATTCTGTGAGTTTTCTTTTCACTCTGATGGTGATTTCTTTTGAAGTGTAGAAACTTTACAATAATATGAGATCCCAGTTCTTGATTCTCTGAAGTGTTTCCCATGCAGTTTGCATTTTATTCATGAATTCTCTGCCTACTCCTATGTCTCCAAGATTTCTACCTACCTTATGTTTTAGTAGATTTAGTGTTTCTGTTTTAAAGTTTAGGTCTTTGATTCATTTAGACTTTAGTTTTGTACATGGTGATAGGCATGGATCTTGTTTCAGTGTTCTGCATATGGAGAGCCAATTTTTTTCAACACCATTTGTTAAAGACACTATCCTTCCTCCAGTGAACATGTTTAGTCCCTTTGTCAAATATAGGTGGCTGAGTGTTTTTGTACCTATACTTGCATCTTCTAATCTGTTCCATTGATCATCAGGTCTATTTCATTGCCAGTACCATGCTGATTTTATCACTGTGGCTTGGTAGTACAGTTTCAAGTCAGGAATTGAGATGCTTCCTGCCTTGCCCTTATTGCCCAGAATTGCCTTGGCTATTCTAGGTTTCTTGTTTACAAATGAATTTTAGGAGTGCTTTCTATAGATCTGTGAGGTATGTCAATGGTCTTTTGATTGGGATTGCGTATAATCTGTATAATGGGGAGTATGGCGATTTTCACGATGTTGGTTCTTCCTAGACAAGAGCATGGAACATCCATTTTCTAATATCCTCTTCAATCTCCTTTTTTAACATAGTACAAATTTCAGTATATAGTTCTTTTACATTTTTAGTTATGTTGATTCCTACGTATTTCATTTTTTAGATGTCATTGTGAAGGGCGATATTTCCATAACTTCTCTCTCGATAAGGTTCTTGTTCGTGTACAAGAATGCTATTGATTTCTGAGCATTGACTTTGTATCCAGCTACACTGCTGAATTAGTTTATGACCTCTAGTAGTCTTTTAATGGAGTTTTTTGATCTTCTATGTAAAGTAACATGTCATCTGCAAATAGTGATAATTTGACTTCTTCCTTTCCTATTTTTATTCCTTTTATTTCTGTCTCTTGTTTGATTGCCCTGGCTAATATTTCCAGAACTATATTTAATAGGAGTGATGATAGTGGACATCCTTGTCTTGTTCCTGATTTTAAAGTGAAAGCTTTCAGTTTTTGTCTATTTAGTATAATATTGGTTGTTGGTTTGTCATAGATAACCTTTGTAAGGTTGATGTAGACACCATGTATTCTGAGTTTCTGAAGGGTTTTTATCATGAACATGTTTTGGACCTTATTGAAAGCCTTTTCTGTATCTATTGAGATGATCATGTGGTTTTTATTTTTGGCTCTGTTGATGTGGTGTTTTACATTTATTGATTTACATATGTTAAACCATTCCTGCATTCCTGGAATGAACACTACTTGGTCATGATGTATAATCTTCCTAATGATTTACTGCACTCTGTTTGCTAGTATTTTATTGAGAATATTTGCATCAACGTTCATTATTGAGATAGGCCTATAGTTCTCCTTTTTGGTTGGGTCTTTCTCTGGTTTTGGTATCAGAGTAATACTTGCCTCCAGGAATGAATTAGAGATGGTGACTTCCTTTTCAATTTCATTGAAGAGTTTAAAGCTTTCTCTAAATTTCTTATAGAATTCAGCTGTGATTCCATCAGATCCTGTGCTTTTCTTTGTTGTTAGGTTTTTTTATTACATTTTCAATATCAATAGCTGATGTTGGGTTAATCAAAATTGCTATATCTTCTTGTTTGAGCTTTGGTAGTTCATATATTTCTAGAAATCTGTCTATTTCCTCTGCATCTTCTTCTCTATGTGAGTAGAGATTTTCAAAATAGGTATTCATGATCTTTTGAATTTCAATGGGATCTGTAGTAATTTCTCCTTTTTTGGTCCATATTGTGTGAATTTGGGTTTTTTCTTTCTTCTGCTTTATACAGTTATATAGATGTTTGTCAGTTTTGTTTATTCTCTCTAAAAACCAGATTTTTGATTCATTAATTCTTTGTATATTTTTTTAGTTTCAATTGCATTGATTTCTGCCCTAATCTTTACTATTTCCTCTCTTCTATGAGGTTTGGGTTTAACTTGCTCTTCTTTATTTTTAGAATCTTGAGATGAAGCATTAGATTGTTTATTTGTGCTCATTCTATTTTCTTGATATGACAATTTATTGCTATATATTTCCCTCTTAAGACTGCTTTCATTGTATCCCACAGATTACAATAGGTTGTTTTCACACATTCATTGAATTGTAGGTATTGCTTCATTTCGTCTTTAATTTCCTCTGTAGCCCACTGGTTGTTCCAAAGTTTGTTATTTAATTTCTATGTATTTATGCCAGTTTTGCAATTTCTTTTGTCATTCACTTCCAGTTTCAGTGTGCTATGGTCAGATAGTATGCATGGGATAATTTCAATACCTTTACAATTATTTAAGAATGTTTTATGGCATAATACATGATCTATTTTGGAGACTGTCCCATTGGCAGCTGAGAAGAACATGTATTCTGATGTGGTTGTGAGGAACACTCTGTAAACATCTACTAAGTCCAATTTCTCACAGGTATGATTCAGTTCTATTACTTCTTTGTTGATTTTTTGTCTAGTTGATGTATCTCTTTGTGACAGTGGGCTGTTAAGGTCCCCTGTAATAATTGTGTTCTTGTGTATTTGGTGTTTCATGTCCTTTAGTATCTGTGTTTTATAGTTGGGTGCTCCTGTGTATGGTGCATATATATTCATAATTGTTAGTTCTTTCTCTTCAATTTTTCCACTTATGAGTATGTAGTGACCTTGTTTGCCTCTTTTAATCATTTTAGGTTCAAAGTTCACATTGTCTTCAAATAGAATAGTTACCCCTGCTCTTTTTTGGGTTCCTGTTGCATGGAATATTGTTTTCCATCCTTTGACTTTTAATCTATGAGTTTCTTTTTGAGTCAGATGTGTTTTTTGTATAAAGCATATTGTGGGATCCTGTTTCTTGATCCATCCTGTCAACCTGTTTCTTTTGATAGTTGAATTGAGCCCATTTACATTTATGGAGATCACTGATATGTACTACCTTGACCTTGCCATGTTGTGTTACTGTTGTTAGTTTCCTACTTTTCTCCCTTGTTTACTTTCTTGTCCAGCCTGGTGATTTCTTTCTGTTGTTGTTCTGGAGATTGTAGTCATTTTTATCTCTACCTAGGATGTCCTTCAGCACTCTTTCTAATATTGGTTTGGTAGATATGAATTTCTTTAGTTGTTCTTTGTCATGGAAGTACCTTGTTTCTCCATTAAATTTGAAAGACAGTTTTGCTGTGTACATCAGTCTGCATTGAAGTTTGTTTTCTTTTAGGGCTTGAAATACTTCACTACAAGCTCATCTTAAGCTGAAAGTTTGTGATGAGAAGTCTGCTGTGATTCTAATAGTCTTTCCTTGATAGGTGAGTTGTGTCTTTTCTCTTACAGATTTTAGTATTCTGCTTTTATGCTGTATGTCTGAGATCTTAATTATTATAAGTCTGGGTGTAAGTTTATGTTATTTATGACTGTGTGGCATTCTATATGTCTCACTTCTTTGCATATCCGATTTCCTGCCATGCTTTGGAAATTTTCTGCCACTATTTCTGTTAACAGCTTAGCTATATTCTTCGCATTTTCTCCTGCCTCCTCTAACATTGTTTCTTCTGGCATCATCTAGTAGCTGTTGGATTGTCATTTCATACTGCTTTGTTGTTTTTATAAGTTCTACCCTTTCAAGATCGCTATCTGCAATCCTGTCCTCAAGGTCTGAGATTTTATGCTCAGCTTCATTTATATGGCTTTGCAGGCTTTCAATAGTTTTTTGCTTCTTGCTCATCTCTTTCAAGTTGTTTTGTATATTCTGCTTGTTTTCTACATTGTTCATTCAAAGTTTCAATCAATTTCCCATCCCCCTGTAGTTTCTTATCTATTTCTTGTCTAGCTATGTTGAGCACCTCATTTACTAAGGTTGTAACTTTCATCTTTATATAAGACATTATTTCTAATTTGAGTTCCTCTATAGCTCCATGGATTTGTTTCTTTACTTCATTTGCTATCTTTTCAGAGATTTCTGGTGTATGAATTTTAGGGTCCTCTATTTCATTATCTGCTGCACTTTGCTCCTGATTGACTAGATGTTCAGGATTGCATTTTGCCTTTTCATTTAGTCATTTTCACCTTGTGGATAAATTTCTGGTCTTTCTATTCCAACAGTCACAGGTTTCTGTAGTATGTGTTTCAGGGTTCTATTGTGTGGTTGATGTTTGTCAAATTGTTGGGTACCACCATGAGGAGGAGATCTAGTCTCCTGAATTCCTCCTACTGTGTCTGTTGCGTGAGTCCTATATTCTTTCTGGGCTAACTAGCCCAGAAGTATTGATGTAGGGCAACTCTTAGTTTCTGCTGTTGTTATATCTTCAGATTGTGGCAGGTCACCAGGTCTTCCTGGCTATAGTGTTTTTGTCAGCTTAGGATGTACTGTGTAACTGGGGGTCTTTTAATTTCCTCCAAATTGGGTTGGGGTAATATTAGTGCACTGCTCAACCTGTCTGATGTTCTCTTTGTGGGGGTAGGGGGTTACCTACTCTTTTGCCAGGTTAACCAAGGTCTTATACTTGGAGGGAGTTTCACTTCCCCCCTCTATGTACCCACAGCAGGCCTCTATTTTATGGGGCAAACTCACCACACTGACTGAAGCCTGATGAGGTCTTCTGTTTGGGTGAGGGGATCCTGAGCCTCTCATTAAGCCAGCATGGTTGTCCACTGCAGTATAATGTTCCTGGTGGAAGGGCGGGTCCAGCAGATGTAGTCCCAGGCAGCTCAGGCCTGTGGCAGAGTTCCTAGATGTTCCTGGAGGAGAGGTGTGCCCAGCAGTGGGAGACCAAGGCACCTCAGGCCCTTCACCACTGGTCCCCACAATGTTCCCTGCAGGCGAAGCATGGCCCTAGCTCTCCTGAGCAGTGTCAGCTCTCAGCTGCTGGTCATTGCAATGTTCCTAGTCTTGAACTGGCCTGGCTCTCAGCTGTGGTCCCAGGGATGTTCCCAGTTCTGAACAGCCCCAGCTCTAAGCTGCCAGTCCCAGCAATGTTCCCTGCAGGTGAAGGGTGGGCCTACCAGTTCCAAACAGCCCAGGCTCTCAGCTGATGGTCCCAGCGATGTTCCCAGTCCCAAACATGCCCAGCTCTCAGCTGCCAGTCCCAGCAATGTTCCCTGTGGGTAAAGGGTGAGCCTAGCTCTCCTGAGAAGCCCTGGCTCTTAGCTTCCAGTCCCAGCAATGTACCCAGTCCCAAACTGGCCCAGCTCTCAGCTGCTGGTCCCAGCGATGTTCTCAGTTCTGAACAGGCCCAGCTCTCAGCTCTGTCTTTTAAAAAAAATTTTCAGGAAACTCCATAGGTTGGGCCTAGTGGCTGTACAAATTTACATACCCACTAGTAGTAATCAGCTCTCCTTTTTCACCAAAGATTCTCTAACAATTGTTATTATTTGCTCTTTTCATGGTACATATTTCAACATCTGTGAAGTGATGTATCATTGTAGTTTTAATTTGCATTAACCTGATGCTTAGTAATGCTGGGCATTTTTTCATATACTTGTTGGCTATTTGTATGTCTTCTTTGAAAAATGTCTGCCCATTTCTTTTTCAAAATGTTTTACATTTTTTGTTTCTTTTTATTAATACATATTTGCAGTACATAACAATTATGTTCCTCATGGGGACTTAATACATGTATGTGACACATCTTAGTCCTGTTTTTCATCCTTCTTTCCTCTCTTACCTCACCCCTTCCTCCATCTCTTAGCCCCTACTTTCTTTTGCAAAAGATCTAGCTCCCTAAAAACATAAAATTGTACATATTAAAGGGATAATGTGGTGTTTCAACAAATACATATATTATGCTCTGTTTAAATCAGGGTTCACATATCTATCTTTTTTTATTTTAAAGAGAATAAAACAAAAGAGGGCAGAACAAAGCAGATCAGAACAGAACAACATAAGCAACACAACACTTTACAATAGACAACCGAACATTAACAGTAGGTATCAAAATGTATCTTTCTCTGCTATAGTTGAGCATAGTTTCCAATACAATAATATCAAACATAACACAATAGTATAAAGCCATTCAAGAGAATGAAAGAAATACAGGACATTCTGAACTGAAAAACTATGATCAATGTCTACAATAATATCTCATTTTCAATAAAAAGATTTGTTTATACTATCACATCACATATCTATTTTCTTAAAGTTGTCTTTTATTTATGGTGAAAACATTTAAAATCCTCTTTTCTAGCATTTTGAAATTTACAACACATTATTGTTACCTATATTCACCCTGCTGCACAATAGCACACTCAAAATTCTTGCTCACATCCAACTATAACTTATTCAACCTTTCCCTATATCTCCTTTACTCTTTGTATCCCCAGTCCTTGGTAACCACTATTTTACACTCTATATGATCACCTTTTTAGTGAACTCATGCAGAACTTGCTTTTCTGTGTCTTGCTTATTTCACTTAATCTTGTGACCTCTTGTTCTATTCATGACCTCATGTTCTATTCTATTCTATTCCATTCCACTTGGTTCTTTTCATGGCCAAATAATATTGTATCTTGTATATGTTCTATATTTACATTTTATTTAGCCATATCAATTCAGTTATATTGATTTTCTTGGCAATTGTGAACGTACTTCCATAAACATGAATGTCTCTTCAGTGCATTGATACATTTCCTTCAGATATATACTCAGGAGTTGATTGCTAGATCACACAGTAAACTGTTTTCCACAATGGTTATACTAATTTGCATTCCACTGACAGTGTCCAAGTGTTTTCTTTTAAGCCATAACGTCACCAATCCCAACCCTGTTTTTTCTATCCATTTGGTAATAATTATGTTTAGTGGGTACTGGATATCTTATTGTAGTTTTGATCTGCACTTCCCTGATGACTAGTGATATTCAACATTTTTCATATGCATGTTATCCACTTGTATGTTTTCTTTTGAGAAATATCTCTCTAGGTGTATTGAGCATTTTTTTAATAATTTTATTTAAAGAGGAAATAACAAAACAAAATAAAACAGAATAAAGGGTAGCAACCATACAGTATTCCAAGGAAAAAAGGAAAAGTACAACAATAAAACCTAAGAAATTATTACTTGACTAATTACATACTGACTTCTTGGAAATAGTTGTTCAAATTACAAAGTTAAAGCATGTAAAGTAGAAATTCAAACAGTGAGACTGTTAACAGTTCTGCTCCACGATCTGACAAAAATCATTTCTGTATTAGCAGGAAAAACAAAACAAAGCAAGATAAAACAATTCCTAGAAAAGCATGAGGCAGAAAAGTCACATAAAACCGCAATACAAGGTGATCTACAATGGTTACCATGGTGTCTCAGCAGTATATAACAACATTAATAAA
>PVJX010048704.1:0-11396 GCA_004027295.1 Dolichotis patagonum
TTTCCATTCTGTTTAATTGTCTGCATTGCTTTGTGGTTTTATCCTATGTGTATCTAGAATATCTTTCAGTTTTCCTTGTAGGGTTGGTTTGGTGATCATAAAGTTTTTCAGCTATTCTTTGTCATGGAAGTATCTTATTTCTCCATCCATTTTGAAAGACAGTTTTGCAGGGTTTGTCAGTCTGCGTTGGAAGTGGTTTTCCTTTAGGATCTGAAATACTTCACTCCATGCTCTTCTTGACTTCATTGTTGGTGTTGAGAAGTGTGCTGTGATTCTGGTAGGTTTTCTTTTATAGGTGATCTGTCTTTTCTCTCTAACAGTTTTTAGTTTTCTGTTTTTATGGTGGATTTCTGGGATGGTGATTATTATGTGTCTGGGTGTAGTTTTATTTTAGATATGGCTCTTTGTAGTTCTATGTGCTTCACTAATCCAAATGTCAGTTTCCATTCTCATGTCTGAGAAATTTTCAGCTATTACTTCTGTAAATATCCCCTTGATATCATTTGGGCCATCCCCTTCTTTTTTGTTTATCTCTATTAATCTTATGTTATTTTTTTTTTGCATCATCTTTTAGATGTTGAATTGTTATTTCCTGATTCTTTGTTATTTTTAAAAGATCTTTCCTTTCCTGTTCACTAGCTGTGATCTTATCCTCGAGGTCTGAAATTCTATCTTCACTTTCATTGAGGCAGTTTTTACAGCTTTCAATAGAATTTTTGATTTCCTGTATATCTCTTTGAATCTGCTTTTTGTATTCTGTTTGTTTCTTATAGTGTTCATTTAGGGATTCTCTCTGTTTGCTTTGCTCCTCTAGTTTTTTACCTGTGTCTTCACTAGATGTGTTCACTATTTCTTTTACTACTTTTATCATTTCTGCTTTTACCTGGACAATTATTTCTAATTTGAATTTCTCCATAACTTCCCCTAGTTGCTTCTTTATTTCAGTTGATATCATTTCAGTCATTTCAGGTGTATGGCTTCTAATTTCTTCTTTGTACATGGCTCCCATGCTTTCTTGGGATGAGCTGGTGATTTGAGCCTGTCTTTTGGTCTTTCCTTTTGTCATTTTTCTTTATTTCCTTGGTTTGAGTGGTGTTCCAAAGATTCCTCTGGGTATGTGGTGAATCCCCTCCTCTCCCTCAGCTACTGGAGTAGTCTCATCTCCTCTGCAGGTACTTTGCTCCCTAAGTTGAGAGGTGGAAGCAGGATATGGAGACCTTGGGACAGCAAAACCCCCGGGGCACAATCCCCTTTCCTAGGGGTGTGGATATGAACTCAACTGCCGGCAGTGCTGATCTTACGCTCTCCCCAGGCCAGCCCAATTGAGCCTAGAGTCCTTGTGCAAGGTTTCTGCCTTCTGAAATGAAACAAGGTCCCTGAGCATGGTTGACTGAGGCTCTGCAATCTGCTGGACCTAGTCTGGTGTCCTGGTAGCTCCCCAGAAACTCAAAAGCTGGAACATAGGTCTCCATCTTTCCCCAGGTCACCAGGACTCACCTTGGGCAATATCCACCCCTCTGCAGACTCTTGGCTCTCTTAATTGAGATGCAGAAGCTGTGCATGGACAACTGGGGCCAGCAGGACCCCGGGGGCACAATCCCCTGTCCTAGGGGTGTGGATATGAACTCAGCAGCTGGCAGTGCTGATCTTAAGCTCTCCCTAGGCCAGCCCAATTGAGCCCAGAGTCCTCGTGTGAGGTTTCTGTCTCCTGGACTGAAACAAGGCTGCTGAGCATGGTTGACTGAGGCCCTGCAATCTGCTGGACCAAGTCCTGTGTCCCAGTAGCTCCCCAGAAACTCCAAGCTTTTATTCTCCTTTTACAAAAAGAAACTCCTCATTTATGTTTTTTTCTTTCAATGCAAACATAATGCATATTTATGTTAATATAATTTTTATTCCATTTAAAATAATTGATAGTCATTTGGTTCAAATATTGAAACAAATATTTTCCCACTAATTAAAAATTATATTTTTGTCTCCTTTAATGAGAAATGTGTATGAAAATGAGATTGCAAACTGCATTATCCGTATATAGATATATATGTGGATAGTATATGTAGTTATTATAAAAGAGTTTTAACGGAGATGAATTTTAGGCCCACATATTGTCAATTGATATGTACTTCTTTTAAGATACCATAGTCATACAATAAATCTGGACATAGCTTTTTCGAGGTCTGTTATGGTTTATAGCTAGATGTCCCCCAAGTACATCATGTGCTCATAGGCAGGGCTTTTGGAAGGTGATTGGATTATGGGTGCATTATGGCTCACTTGCTGTTAGGAGAGGGTTCTGTTTGGAAGTAGGGGTCTCTTTGAGGACATGCCCTGCAAGGATATATCTCCCTCTCCAACTCCTGCCTTGTTCTCTCTACTTCCGGTTCACCATGCTGTGCATAGCTTTTCTGTCTTATCCCTGTGTCAGGCCATCCTGTCATGGACTCATTTGATTATGGACTAGAACTTTTACAAAATTGAGCAAGCATGTTTCTGAGGACAGCACAATCTAGCCTCTTTGCTTATTGCCGAATAAAGCAGTTGTTACAGTCTGAATGTCTGTGTTCCCGTAACTTCAATTCACATGTTGAAGTCTTAACCACTGATGCAGTATTAAGGAGTGTTTTTGAGGTACTTAGGTTGCAAGAGCAGAACCCTTATGAATGAGATTAGTGCACTCATAGAAAAGGGCCCAAGGAGCTTGTTTACCCCTTCCAACCTGTGGGGAAACAGTTAGAAGGTCCCATCTCTAATGAGGGATCTCTGCCAGATGTGAATCTATCAATGTCTTGATCTCAGCTTTATATCTTCAGAGCTGAGAGCAGTACATTTGTGTTGTTTTATAAGTTACCCTATCTAACATATTTTTTGATAACATCTCAAATTGACTGTCAGTAGCAAAAGATTTCATTCATAAAAATGGATGACCAATCTACTTACCAGAATAAAAGCAGGTAACCATTTTTTCAGCAGTGCAAAATGAGTATACATGTGTTCATATATGCATTCATACTTACTTTTTAAAATAAAAAACTGTTTCTATGCAGGAACATTCTATAATATAACAGTATTATAACAAGTCCTGCTTAATTATCTGTGTATACATATATGCACACACAAGGATATACATGTTTAATTTCATATTTTTCCTTCCTTTTTTCCTTCCTTCCTTCCTTCCTTCCTTCCTTCCTTCCTTCCTTCCTTCCTTCCTTCTTTCCTTCAATCCCTGAAGTCTTGAGATTTCCTGACTGTTAAGAACCTGGGTAAACTTGGCCCAAGGGGTGTGACAATTCAAAGCTTCCCCATGAAGGACCTCTTTACATCCTCACTATTCTTTATTTATGTGTATGTCTTATTCCCTTGCTATGGATTTCCTTTGAAAAGCTGATTGTGTTACAAATTCATAAGCTTTGAAGTCTCTTGAAGAAAAAGAGAATTCATAATAAATGACAGCTTCCCTCCTTGCTTGGTCTTCTACCGTATGACTGGCTCCATCTGTCCAGCTCCAGTACTTTTCAAAGTCTGGCTACCTTTATCTTGAAGCTTGTCTAGGTCTGAAAGTTACTCCAAAAGTGAAGCATAGTCTCTCTAGCCAACTGCTGCATTCAGTAAACTTTCAATTTTTGTTTATTTTCCAGTGTTTATTTTCATTTTAAATTTCTTCTTGATTTCTTCATAATTATTCCTTTTGATTTTTTATTATTTTGAAGGTAGTAGAAACACAACAGAACAAGACAGAACAAAGCCAACTGAGACAGTGCAGTGAATTTGGTATAAAAATTCACAGCAGGTTACCGGTATAACAGTAATAGGTAGCATAGTATATCTCATTATCTTCACAATAGTTGTTTAGTCAGTTAAGTATAGCAAAATCAAACCAAAGGCAGAACATTATAAAATCAATAAAAAGAGAATATTGAATAGAGTAAAGCAATTAATGATAATGAAACAAAACTGAAAACAACACTTGCTTTCAAAGAGAAGATAGAGGAGACCGCCCCCATATTTGCTATGTTGCATACAGTCATCCTGTCAAGAGATGCTCAGACCTCTGTCCCCAGTTGATAATGGGGTGGGGGGATGGGGAGAGGTTTGGGATGTTTGATTCCAAGCCCATGCAACAGTAGGCTCAAGAGATACTACTGGATCTCCTCCTGGCTCATGCCAGAGGAAGGTGCTTACCAAGAGGGTGAGTGAATTGCTTCTTTGTGCAGGTTCCTGGGTTCCACTATGGCCCTCAGGGCCATTCTCTAGTTCTCCTCTTGGCTCCCACCAGAGGGAGGCACTTAGAAAGAGGGTGGGTGAATTGCTTCTTTGTGCAGGCTCCTGGGTTCCACCATTGCCGTGGCCGGATCTCAATTATTCCTTTTGAAATAGATGTGTCTGAATGTATTTTGTCCCAGCAAAAGGAAGCTGATCAATATACTTCTATTCTTCCATCCCTGGAAATGCTATTTTCTTTAGTGTCTTTATAGCTTTACCTTCCCTGTATGAATGTATCAGAGTTTATTCATATGTTCAGCTCCTGATGACCTTCTTGTTTGCTTTTAAGTTTTGTTATTAAGAATAAAACTGCTGTAAACATCTGAATGCAAGTTTTGTGTAGACATAAGGTTTTTAGCTACTTTGGATAAGTACCAAAGTGAGTAACTGTTGGTCTGTATTTAAGAGTATGCTTAGTTGTGTAAAAAATGCCAACTATCTCCTAGAGTGGTTTAGCACTTCACATTACTACCAGCAATTAATAAAGTTCCTGTTGCTCCAATTTAACACCAACATTTGCTTTCAGTTATAGATTTTGGGCATTACTGGGATTGCTAAAGATATTCTTGTGATATATAGTGGGGTCTCAGTGTTATTTTAATTTGTATTTTCCTAAAGACATATAGCATGGAACATCCTTTTATATGCTTATTTACTATCTGTGTATCTTCATGAGTAAGTTATCTCTTAAAACTTTTGACTCATTTTTAAATTCAATATTTGTTTGTAGAGTTTTAAAGGTTCCTTGTATATTTTGTATAACAGCACCTTACTATGCCTTTTGTACATATTTTCTTTGATGTGTAGTTTGCCTTTCTTTATTTTATGTTCTACAGAATAGGGAGTTTTGAATTTTATGAAGTTCAGTTTATCAGTATTTTCTTTAATGGATTATGCCTTTAGTGTATCTAAAATGTTATCATCATATCCAAGTTCACTTAAAGTTTCTCTTATATTACAACTAGTCTATTTATAAAAAATTTTGGTGAAGGACCATCATTTTCTACAGGTAAGCTGTAATTATAATATTTAAATGATTTGAATCATGGCTCTTCCAAATTGAGGAGCTCTGGTATAAGGGGAAGAGAAGATCATTACTGTGAGCATCTGTCACTTTCTGTAAGACGTTCACATTTATAAGACTTCTATTTCCATATAGTTGTAGGGAGTGAAAATGTGTCTGCTTTGCCTTTTAGAGCAGGAGTAAGTAATTAAACTATAAATATGTCAAATCTGGATATACTCCTTCATTTGGGAAGAGTACTTCCATTTTAATTTGTCTCATACTCTAGTCTTAGATAAGTGTACAAAAAGAGAAAACAATTCTAAAGATACATAAAAGATGAAAATAAATAGAAAAACATGCTCATAGTAAGTTTGTTATTCTAACAAAACAATACTTATAGTCAAATCAAGTTTTCAATGTGGCTACTGGGTTAGGATATTCCGTAACTGATAACTACTCTTCTAAATGGCTTATAATTTCAAGTTCATGTAGCATATAGATTTTAAAAACATATTCATCTGAAATTTAAAAGATATGAGGGTAACTAATGTAGTATTTGGCTAACCCAAAGTCATTCTGTATTATTGGAATTTAAACAAAGCCTATGCATGGTAATTGTTTGCTGCTATTTACAGTGCTGTTGTGGGTAGCCATTAAAAACCAGTCTGCTTCATCCAAAGGATGTTTTCTTACTTTTGTCAGGCACAAAATTAAGCATCCTTTTGTTCCCTCATCTCTGCTCTAATTTTCCCTGCTGGATGAATTTACCAAGTTGACAATCCAAGAGCTCTTAACATGAGCAGAATCTACAAAGCACCAAAGAGGCACAAAACCTGCGCAGGGAACATTTGTTCTCTAGGTTCAGGAGTGTGGTTGCCACAGCTATTGAGGCAGCTGATTTTCCTATGATGTGTTCACATGGGAAGAGATACTCTCATAGTGACAAAGTCTTCATTACACAACTGACAATGCAATTTGTTTGCTTTGATATTCACACTTTAACCTGCATGCCTAATGCAGGATAGCACTTGTTTTTGAAAGTGTTTAGCTCAGTGAGGGAGGGGTGGGCAACTATTTAGTCAGTGTTGTAGATTGTAAAGTGAATGAGTCTTTTAATATGATGTCTCCCTGGACTTTGCCACCCATCCATACATTGACTCCAGCCAGTGTCAGGCTTGCTTTGCTGCATCTGTCACAAAGAAAAAGAATATGCATATTATGGCTTATACTTCCAAATCTATGAAACACATGACAGTAATCTACATATGCCAATTTTAAAGCAATTTAAAAACAGTAATTTTCAGAGCAGGAAAGTTGGGGCTGGATTCATTATTCACACACAATATCATGAATGAGGAAATATAATAGGCCTTAGTAATGACTCTCTAACCATTCCTCATATCCTTTGGATTCCAATACTGCAGATCCAGGCAGTAATTTAAAAAGCACAGGAAATGTTTTGGGGCTTATTTCTCTTTTTCACTGGTTTTAATTTTTTTTTCTTTTTCTGAATTTTTCCCTTTATTTTGCTCTGTTTTTTTAACTCTTGTTTCTGTTACTTTTATCTATTAATTTTCTTATATCCTTATATCCCTATGTCTCACTTTTTTTCTCTTACTCAAGTTGCATTTCTTCATTTTTTTTGTTCCTTTGGTCAAAGTGATTAATTCAATATTTCTTCATAGAAACTTAGCTAGTCTTATCAGTGTGAATATTAATGTTTATTTTGGAATGCAGGTGAAAAAGTGCTTGATATATGTGAAAGACTTCTGCACTGGAAACTAAAGTGCTCTGACAAAGGAAATCAAAGAGGATAACAGAAGATGGAAATATATATCCTCTTCCTGGATAGACAAAATCAATATAGCAAAAATGGTCATACTTCCAAAGCTGTTATGTAGCTGTAAAGCAATCTTAATAAAAATACCAATAACCTTCTTCACATAATTAGAGAAAACAATGCTAAAATTCATATGGAATCAGAAGAGACCTAGGATAGCAAAACCAAGTCTCTGCAACAAGGGTAAGGCAGGGGGCATCACTGTTACTGATTCAAAGCTATACTACACAGCTATCAAGATAAAAACAGCAAAGTATTATTAAAAAATATTTGAGGATCAATAGAACAGATTAGAAGGTGTAGAAACAACTCTAAACATAGCCAGTACCTTATCTTTGACAAAAAGACCATTCACCATCACTGGAAGAAAGATGACCTTTTTAATAATGGTGTTGGGAAAACTGGCTTTCTACATGCTGAAAACTGAACCTAGACCAATATCTCTTACCACGCAGTAAGCTAAAATTGAAGTGGATCAAATAGCTAAATACTAAAACAGAAATGCAACCCGGTAGGAGATTGAGTAGGTAAAACTTTGAAGATGTAAGTGTAGGAAAAGACTAAGAATAAAACTGAATCAAACAGGAAATATTATAATCAACAAATGGGATCAATCAAATTAAAAAGTTTTGCATAGCAAAATCAATCAAACAAACAACCTCCCTCCCCCAAAAAGTCAACAGAGTGAAGAGGCACCCACAGAATGGGAAAAAATGTTTACCATCTACTCTTCATACAGAGGCCTAGTATCTAGAATATACAAGAACTTAAAATGTCAGACTTAGTCCAAAAATGACCATCCAAAATGAATGGACACTTCTCAAATGAAAAAGTACAAACAGTACATAAATACATGTATCAAGATCATTGGTTGTTCAAGAAATGCAAATTAAAAAAAAAAAACTGGAATCCCATTTCACTCTAGAAAGACATTCACCAATAGTAAGTGCTAGTGTGACTGTTGGAAGCAACAGACCCTTCTTTAACATTGGTGGAAGTGTAAATTGGTATTATAATTACCGTGGAAGTCAGTATGGAGATTCGTCAAGAAACCAAAACTAGAGGTTCCATTTGACCTAGCTATTCTCCTTGTAGATAGCTTCCTGAAAGAATTAAAGTCACTATATCACAGTGATGCATGCATAGCCAGGTACATAGCAGCACAATCTGTAATAGCTAAATCTTGGAAATAGCCCATGTGCCCAACAAGAGATGAATAGATAAAGAAAATGTTGTATTTATATACCATACAATATTATGCTGCTATATTGAAGGACAAACTTGTGACATTTTTAGGTAAGTAGATGCATTTTGAGACCATAATCTTAAATGAAATAAATCATACATAGTTTAAATATTGCATAGCTTCTTCTGTGTAAGAAACCCAAAATGAAAGTAAGAAGCAGGGAGTGGTGGCGGCGTGGAGGAGCCGCCCGCGCTCGTGTCCGTGCCAGTGCTGAGCCGCTTGGGCCGCACCCCTCCGGCCACCCGCTGCTGGGGCAGGTGCGGGTCTGCAGGCCTAGGTGAGTGTGTAGCCCGTGCTGCCCCTACAGCCTGGCCATGGCCGACCGTGGGTGCCTGCTGGAGGTGGCACCGTTGCCTGCCGAGGTGCGTGAGAGCCTGGCCGAGCTGGAGCTGGAGCTGTCGGAAGGAATCGAACTCATGACTTCATGCTGAGGCAGGCATTTATGCCACTGAGCTAAGTCTCCGGCCCCAGTACTCTATATTTTTATAAAAAATATTTATATTAACATTTAGTAGGCTTGGAGGAGACAAGATGGCGGACTGGTAGGTAGCAGGAGAGAGACCCTCTCTGAGAGAGACAGCTCAAATGCCAGAATAAAACACCCTGGAGAGACCCAAACAGAGAGAGATAGACTCTCACAACCCATGAAGAAACTAAAGTGAAAAAAACTGCTTGAATATGAAGTCCTGGGGCTACTGTTAGTGAAGATAAGATCAGCGAGCACAGCACCCTCCTCCAGCCGCCTGAATTCCTGCCCAACCTGAACAAGCGATCCGCGCTGAAGTGACTGGCTTGAGCTGCCGGACCTCGGAGCTGAATAGCCCTGCATGCAGCTCGCCGGGACCGGCTCTGCACACGACCCACCCAGAGGCACCGTGAATTCCCACCGCAGATGTGCTGAAGTCGGAGGTCGGGGAGTCCAGCAGTTCTCTGGGATGCGGTGAGTGATGGGAATAAGACCCTCCCACAGGAAAGGGGAAACTGACTGGATGACATGTTGGATTTGGGCAGGACAGCGCTAACTCCATAAGGAAGTGGCTTCAGCTGGTTACTCCCCTCGCTGAGCAGATTGGTGGAATCTGCTTGGACTAGGCTGCACCCCTGGCGGGGACCCAGTTACTTCCCTGAGATCAGTGCACACTGACACAGTGAAGGCCTGCAAAGGTTGACTGGCCCAGAAGGGAGGAGCTAGTGCACACTGCCCGTGGGTGAACTCTAATCTCTGATAACCTATTGAAAAGGGCTAAAGCTCCTAGGCTGCGCCCTCTAGAGGAGCCTTAAACAACAAGAAAAGGGTCTGGGAATTACACTGTACACTTGTATGGAGGGAACCAAAAACATGACGAAAGGGAGAAATAAGAAAACACTCCCAGCCCCCAACCCTGAGAACATTGATCCAGGAGAGGTAAATACAAAAGAGACTGAGGGCAGCAAAAATGCAACATCAAACACAGCGTTAGCGGACATAAAGCGATATCTTCAGGACCTCGTAAGCAGGACCAAAACTGAAATATTAATTTAAATTAAACAAGAGATAAGTACATTAATAAAAGAAGGGCTGGGCACCTCTCAAGAAGACACAGACCAAAGAATGGAGGAACACAAATGGAGAGAGAAATTTAATGAAGAATTCAGAAAAATCCTAGAATTTATGAAGCAGATTCAAAGGGATTAGCAGGAAACTAAAGACTCGATAGAAAGCTGGCAAAACTGCTTGAAAGAAACCAAAGATAGACTATCAAAAATTGAACACAGGCTTGCAATGTGGGGTCATGAAAGAGAAGATCTCTTAGAAATAACAAGGGAGCAGGCAGTAAAGATACAAAGACTGGAAGATGACAAGAGGGTCTATAACTTAAGAATAAAGTATGTGAATGAAGAAGCAGGAATCAAACCAGAGGAATTACAAAGGCTATTCACAGCAATTATTAAAGAAAATTTCCCAAGCATAGAAAAAAGAAATGATATGCAGAAGTATGAAGCATACAGAACTCCAGCCACCTACAACCCAAACAAAGCTACACCCAGACACATAATAAGCAAGATCCCAGAAATTCAATATAAGAACAGAATATTAAAAGCCATCAGAGAAAAGAAACAGATCACGTATAAAGGAAAACCCATCAAAATTGTGGCAGACTTCTCAATACAGACCATCAGGTCAAGAAGAGCTTGGAGTAAAGTAATTCAAGTGCTGAAGGAGAACAATCTCCAGCCCAGATTGGTGTATCCTGCAAAACTCTCTCTAGAAATTAATGGAGAAAAAAGATGCTTCCATGACAAAGAGGAGCTAGGAGAATTTGTGACCACCAGTCCAACCCTACAAAAAATAATGAAGGACATTCTAGGGAGAGAGAACAAGAATACGAGCATTTCAGCAACAGTGGCAGAGAGGCCTCAGTGAATGAGACAGACAGTGAAGTGGAAGAGAAAATAGACTATCAATGGCAGAAAAATAGAATAGCAGAAATGAGGCAGAGAAGATTGGCTATAATCTCTAGTATAGAGGGCCTTGAAATACTAACAGAGAGAAACACAGGCAGAGTAGATCAGGAGATAGGGTTCATTGAGCTGCTCTATATAGGGAGGCAGTGGGACCCAAAACAAGCAGTGCACCCCAAGGGAGTGAAAGGGGAAGAATTGTCTAAAAAAGGGAGGCAGAGGATATTGTTAATGGGGTAACAAGATTTAAAATTTACATTATTCTCACCACTCTGCTTGGATGGATTATGTGCTGTTCCAGTTTGTCTACTTATGCTAGACTAGAGGACATGGTCAGCTATCCCAAAAATAAGAGGACATATTATGGTAATCACCCCTAATTTTCCTATCAACTTAATCTGAAGCCCTTTATAACTTGTACTGTCTTATTATGGCTGATCTTATTTGAATCTGGTTTGTTAGATTGCTACTTTGTATTGACTGATTTTATTTAAATCTATTGTGATGGATAGCATCAAGTCTAAGAGTATAGGCAACTACACTGAAGATGACAAGATTCACTAAGATACCCACTCTGGTTTGATTATTACTTGCTTTTGAAG
>PVJX010048705.1:0-11378 GCA_004027295.1 Dolichotis patagonum
TAGCCTCTTTAATAAATGGTGTTGGAAAAATTGGCTCTCCACATGCAGAAGACTGAAACTAGATCCATGCTTATCACCATGAACAAAACTAAAGTCTAAGTGGATCAAAGGCCTAAATATTAAAACAGAAACACTAAATCTACTGGAAGACAAGGTAGGCAGAAGTCTTGGAGACATAGGGGTAGGCAGAGAATTGATGAACAAAATGCAGACTACATGGGAAACATTTCAAAGAATCAACAACTGGGATCTCATGTTATTGAAAAGTTTGTACACTTCAAAAGAAATCACCAAAAGAGTGAAAAGGAAACCCACAGAATGGGAAAGGATTTTAGCCAGCAACCCCTCAGACAAAGGGCTTATGTCCAGAACATATAAAGAATTGAAAAACATCAAGCCCCCCCAAATTCAAAGCCCCTCTGCAGAAATGGGCATCTGAGATGAACTTACAGTTCTCAGATGAAGATATACAAATGGCAAATAAATACATGAAGAAATGTTCGCCATCACTGGTCATTCAAGAAATGCAAATTGAAACAGCATTGAGAGTTCGTCTCAATCTCAATCATAAATATCACATTGTGTCTCTATTGTAAAAAGTAGTAAGAAATGTAGGAGTAATAAAACCCAAAATGTGTAAGTGCTAATGTAAAAAAGAGGAAAAGGAAGTGCTCCAAAGGATATAACTGCATGTATGTTTAAGTGTGTAAGATTGACAACCATATTACTAAGTTTTTATTAGATCATTGAACAGCTGTTTGCAGTCTCACTGTTTGTCCACTTTGCTTTCATTTTGTAACTTGAACAACTATTTCTAAGAGAACGGTGTATGATCTATCAACTAGTGATTTCTTACTGTTCAGTTTTTTTTGAAATTCTGTATTATTTCTACCTTTTTTCAGTTTTGTTCTGTTTTGTTTCTCTTTAAAAAATAAAGAAAAAGAAAAATGTTATGTCCAAGCACAAGGTTGTGAGTTTTAATCCCTGGTACAAAAAAAAAAAAATAAAAATGTTATGTTTATCTCTCATACAAGATGAAAAATGCCAGTTGCAAGGGAGGAGGGTTTAAATTCCATTTGTACTTTAAGGATGTCTAGCACTATTTCAGTTTCAAATCCTCATGGTGAAATAGGCTTAGTTTTTGACATGTTGTGTGCTGACTTCCACTCCCTCCTCCTGGTGAAACACTGGATCCGACTGCCCTCCTGTCTCCCAGGTGAATGGTCCTCTGAGTCCTCCGGGAATCTCGGGAGAAGATCTCAGCTTCACTCTGCAATTCCTGGCTTCAGTTTGGTTTCCACCTCCAAACAGGCAGTGCTCCCAGGTGATTGCAGATTGCCACACCTCCTCTGTCTGCACCCCAGTCTTCCCTGCTTTTGCTACTGCATTTGACACTTGGTGACAAGCCTCACTGTCATGGTATGTTCCTGTTTCTCCTTTGGGTCAGTGTTTCTGACTCCGGTGCTGAGTGCATGGGTTTCTCTTGCCCCCATTTTTCCTTTCTCTCATCTCTGCTGCTGCCATTACAGCTTCCATCCAACACCAGCCCATCTCAGTTCTCACAGGTGAGCCCCTTCCCGCTTTGGGCTTCCTGTCTTGTAAATTGTGATCTCACATCAGGAGTTTCCCCTTGTCCCTTGGGCCCACATCCTTCGGTATTCCCACCTTGTTCCCTTGGTGATGACTGGCAGGGGCAGGTGCTCTGATGCAAAGGTTTCATACGGCTATTGCATTGTTATTAACCTCATGGTGTATCAATGTATTCATGCTTCCACATGTGCAAGTTTCCCAATAATGAAAAACTGAAATGGTTTGACAAAATTGTGTTTCAGATTCAGACTTCTGCCTGTAACAAAAACTTAGGAGATGTACATCCCAGTAAAGGTAAACAAGGTAAAAGCTTCTTATGTATTAGATAGGACTGACTAACAGGGGTATTTTATGTCAAAATGCAAATTCAAATTGTTATAAAACATCATAATTGTCATGCTACAATATTATGTATGGTTTTTATTTCAAATTTTCTGTGAAAATGTATATAACTGCTAACATTCTACAGGGATTTAAATAGTAGAACATCCATGGTTGATAGAAATAATGGTTCTATTTTATGTTCTAAGGTACTTGATAGTAGTAAGGTTAAACTTACTGCGTTATTACACTGTAATGTTATCAGTCTTTTCTTCTGGATGTTCAACAGCTGAGATTTGAAGTCCAAAAACTAAAAAGATAGATGGGCTAGGAGGACAACCAATATTTGGGCTTCAGCCCTCTGAGGTCAGTGAGGACCTAAGATATTAAAAAAAGAACCTCTGCAGTGATGTCCCATAACTCTGTGAGTCCCTGGTCTTCTGATCAAGGAGATTATGAGACCACAAAAAAGAGTGACTTACAATATATAGTGTACCTAAGGAAAGTCACCAGGAGAAAAATCTCCCAAGCTTTCACTGAAAGCAACTTGGTCAAGCAGTGGCCGTGACTCGTCCTGATGGCTGACACTGTCAAGAATTGAGAGGCCCTATACATGGTTCTAAGGCAAATCCTGGGGAGGCTGAGCAGACCTTGATAGATAGCATGAGGTTAATTTTAATTGATACAGGTCTCAGTTTAACTTGGTCTTGAACACCCAGCAGAAAAGCATAATCAAAAGATATATAAAAAAACCCATAAGACAACCAAGGAGGCGTGTCACCAATATTTTTTCCATCTGCTCTTCCCTAGTAGGCTGGGCCCCTCATCATCTACCCCTGGTGGGACCCCTCGTGCTACTTGTTATTTTTTATTTATAGCTCCTTGTCTATTTAAACTTTTTTCCAGATTTACTCAATCCAGGATATGAGTCTTGACTACCAGAGAACTTCCTGTCCTGGTGACACCCCAGGGACCAGTTCTGTATGGGTGATGCCCATCATCCCAATGACTACATCAGTGCCCATCATGATGCCCCCCACTCAACAGGCATCACGATGCCCCCCACTCAACAGGCATCAGTCTAAGAGAGTCATCAACCCCTAACAACCAAAAGAAGGAATGATGGGTTCCACCGTGTGAAGGTCTGCTAGGCTCCGTGACACCTGCACAACATGACACTGGACCCTGGAGATGACAGCATGTCCCCTCAGGACAAATTTCTGCATTCTTCCAAGCCAAAGTTGGACATCCTCCTTTTTGCACATGACCCAACATTCCCCCGATCAGTACATTATTGTCAATACATGATTCTGCTCACCCCTTCAAACTCCACCTTCTTCAAACTGAGTAAAAGCCCACTGCTGCGTTGTTTGCCTCAGAGGAATCTTGCACTCTTCTGCAGCCCTCGCATGCCTGCAATAAAGGTCCTTTTCCCTTTTTTCTCTTTCTGCTCTTGCTTCTCTACCACACTAAGGAAAAACCTAACAGTGGGATCATTCCCAAGTCAAAAGGAAGACTCTACACCAAGGATATAAGGCAATCTTTAGACTTTTACACCAGTGGACTATTGCAGGGTGATACCCAAAGGCAACAGCCCTGAGTTTACAAAGAGTTTAGTTTATATAGCGTTTAGAAGTGGAAAGCACAAAACAAGTGACAAAATGTACGTAATTGGTTACAAGCACTGAGTCATATTGACAGGCAGGCTGGTCTTGAATAGACTTGTTGAAACAAAGGAATTGTTTGTTGTAATGTAGAAACATCCCAAGAACAAGGGGAGGGGACCTTTACAGAGTGAGCATAAAGATGTCCTTGACTGGCCCAGTGTGTCTTAAGGTATAGGTAATTATTCCGACTCTGTACTTACCAGAGGTGTGCAGCTGGACTTCAGACACTGTCAAAGTCAGTTGAATTCAGCAGAAGCAGCAGAAACTTGGTCAGAGACCTCTGATTGCTCTCTAATTTGTATCATGAGATACCTATAAATTTGCTATTCTATAAATGTGTTCTTACATTTATAACAATGTAACATAAATTCCTAGAAATAGACTCCTGGACCAAAGTACATTAACATATTAAAAGCTTTTTGGTGCATGTCTTCATATTTCCCTCCAGAAAGCATTGATTTATGTCATCACTAGCAGGAGGGAACATTTCCCTAACACACATGCTCTGGGTCTTTCTTTTTGATCTTTGTGGATTCAGTGAGCGAAACATCTGCACCTCAGCTTCATTTCAGTTTTGAGCAATCCTACTGCGGTGTTTTTATGGAGGTCAACAGGGTGAAACATGCATGATTCTTTGGTTGGTTGGTTTTGCGGCACTGAGGATTGAGCCCAGGACCTCTGCGCCAAGCTACATCCATCCCCAAGCCTTTGAAACATCGTTCTTACTCAACATGTCTCCCTGAGGATTACAGCCCTAAAGGCTTTCATCTTCCTTCCACTTTTGTATATACATTTTATTTTCTAACCAAAGGCATCATAGTGAATGTCGGAAAAGATGATTTTGGAAAAAGCACATTGCTTAATAGTTCTGTGACCTGAAAGCAAGATGGACACATACATCCTTATCAAAAAATGCGACTAAGCCAACTGTGGGGTAGCCCTGTAATCCCAGCTACTTGGGAGCCTGAGGCAAGAGGATTCCAAGTTTGAGGCCAGGCTGGGCAGTTTAGTGAGGGTAGCTGAGTGGTAGAACACCTCTGGGATCAATCCCAGTACAGAAAAAGTAAAAATAGTGTAGGATGGGGCTGAATAACCCCTGTAAGAATGAGCGCTTGTTAGGTGTGGTGCATGGCCCACCGTGGCCAGTAAAGGAACGGTGATTGTCTGCACCATCTGAAGATCTCTAGGGCAGGCGTACCCAGAGGCAGCCTTCTCTCGTCTGTCGGTCCGTTTTATCAGACTGCATAGGGAAGACTGCAGCTGACAGCGATGTGGGCGTTTCCAGGACTTCTGACCAGAACACCACCTGGTACATCTCCTGGCCTCTATATTTGGGAGTCCACCTGGCAGCCTGGGGTTGTGCTCCTCCCCTCTGGAGGCTGGCAGTGACACTCAGGACCGCCGGCCAGGCATGCCTCCTCGCCTGGGGGAGTCCTCGCCAAGTGCACCCTTCCCATGCCCTCACCCTGGCCAGTAACGGGAGTCAGGAAGAAGTACCCAAGCTCTCCTGCTGTCTGTTCGTCTGACTTTGGTTGCCACCACAACTTGGCTTTATCCTCACACGAGCACCTCAGAAACACTCTTGGATTCCAGACCCAGCCTGGAGTCCCTTGTCCATTATTGTGGGTACTGTTCTTTCCTGGAGATGCCAAGCTCAGAGTTAGAAAATCCCTTTTGTTTCTTTCTGGATCTTAGTGAGGGCCAGAAGGCAGGAAACTGTGCCTACAATTGTCCTCTCTGAAGTCTAGTAGCATCCAAAAGGAGACAGAATATCAAAGTAGCTGAGTGAGAACCACCCACTCTCAGGCAAGTGGCCAGGCTTGGTCACTGGGCCAAAGACTTATTGAGCAGTCCGGTGTCCTTTGGTGCCATCTAATCAGTGTGTGTGTAAAGGACTGGCCACGGGTGGGATCTCCATAAATACCAAGGGCCAGATTTTCATTTCTCTTACTGTAGGAAATTCCTGCCACAAACAGCATTAAAAGTTTATTTACTTACACATTTAATTGTTGACATAGTTAATAATTTGGTTTCTAAAACTCACCTCCTGGCATAAGTACATTTGTACACCACAACTGCAAATAAACCATTTCACAGTGGGTCTTTCAGGCCCCTTGTGCAGCGGAGGCTGGGCAGAAACCGTTCCAACACCAACACAGCCCACGGGCTGGCCTGGGACGCTGCAACTGCTTCTTTCCACGAGGATCGATGGGGAGCCGGGTCCTGGCAAGTCCCCACGTGCAGTGTACGAGTGCTACTGCCACAGCTGTCCCAGAGACGCACAGACCAGAGCGAACCGGTCCCGGGCAGGAGCAGAGGAATTGGGACAGCAGGAGCGGGCGCCCACGTGCTCCAGGGCTGTTGGTTGTGTGTTGGTGTGTGCCCTGTGCGGCCCCCCGCCTGCCTGGACCGAATTGCTGAGCTGTCTACGTGCACTCCCACCTCCCTGCCCTCCTCCTGCCCTGCAGAGGGATCTCTTCAGTCCCCAAGGTCTGTGCTCCAGTGCCATCTGTCAGCGAGGTCTTTCCACCCACACTAGTCCCCTAGGGTCACCCCAGGACCCCCAGGGATTGCACTCCCCTTTCCAGCCTCATTCACTGCCCCCAGAGCCCTGGGCACTGGGCAGAGTCTGGAATCAACGCGTGGCTTCTTGGAGTATTTATTTGCTGTCCTGTGCCAGCAGAGCCTTTGCCTGCCTCACTGTCAGATGCCACCTTTACAGAAGAACCTGACTGGCTCGAAGCTGCCTGTGCAGCCGAGGAGTAATCTGGGGAGTCTCAGCCCCACTGGGCAGGCGCTGCTTCATCAGCAGAGAGCAGTGTGCACAGCTCGTGAGCCACGTAACTGTGGGTGGACAGGCAGAGCCAAGGGGCGTCGTGGGGCACCCAAGGTTTCGTGCAAAATGTGCTGTCTTTGCATATTTTCCTGGGTTGTGAGTTGTGGTCAGCTTCAGATGCCCCAAGGGCTCTGGAGCTCTGGGACCCCTGCCTCCACAAACGGGGAGCCTCTGGCCAAGTTGGGTGGGCCCGGGGCTCTGGGCCTGTGCTATAGTGGGGGCTATGGAAGGGGAGCAGGGCCAACCTCAATGCCTCCGCCAGCTGGAGATCTCTGGGAGTTTCAGCAGTGACCTTCACCATGTGTGTGTGTGTGTGTGTGTGTGTGTGTGTGTGTGTGTGTGTGACAAACTTTACACTGAGGTTTCACTTAAAATTCATTAGAGGAGCACCTTCCACTGCTGTGGGGAGAGGAAGGGGATGGGTGGGAACTTTTCTCACAACTACACGTTCTTTGACAACTGTGTAAAATCGCCTTAAACGCATTGTATGTAACTTGAAATATCAGAAGTTGAAAATGCATTGCGTACACCTGGTTACCGGACGCCGTCATTTAACCTTGCCTGCCTTAAATGTGCTCGGAACACAGCTGGGCAGAGCCATCTAACACAAGGCATGGTCTTTAAAGTGTTAGATATCTCCATGTGATTTATCAGTACCTGTGTCCCCAGATGCTGAGACCACAGCACGCTGTCGAGTGCCCTTTGTCCCCCCCTTGATCATGGGACCACCTGGGAACTGCAGTTCTGGTCTCTGCCCAGCATCTCCAGAGACATTTGGACTGCTTATTGCTAGTACAAGAAATGTCCCACATTCACAGCTTCAAAGACGATTTCTGCTGAATGCATCTGCTTAGTGCCATTGTGAGGCTGTGGACTGTCTGGACTCAAACCTCAGCTCAGCTTATTTGGAGGAAATTTCTTGAGTATTTTATCTCATCTATGCCGGAGCCTGCAGAAGCAGGGCCCGTGGTCATGCCTGTGGTGCGGAAGCTTCTGTGGCCCCCGAGGGGCACGGGGAGGCCTCTGAGCCAAGCTTACTGCAGCGCCTCCAGGGACGAGTCCTGAGGACCCGTCAGTAAGGACTGGACCTCTCGGGCGTCCGCCAGCTCAGGGGCAGAGCAGGGCTGAAGGGCCCAGGAGACAGAGGTGCTAGGACAAGCCACCAAGGCATCTGCCCACACTGTGATTCCGGGCAGCTGCAGGTAAGGAATCATCTGCCACCTGTAGGTGACCAGGAGCCGCATTTCCCCAGGATGTCACTCGTGACCAGCCTTTGTTCCCGTTCCTGCACTCCAGAAGACCAGATGGTGTCTTCTCTAAGGGAATGAATAGCGCACAGGACCATCGAGAGAAACGCACGCGGAGAGGTTTCATCCCAAGAAAATGAAACTGGGGAAGCACCAGCATGAGCGGCTGTGGGCAGCGCTGTAGTTTATGGGGACAGTCGTGTCTGAGCTCTGGAGCGCCGTGGGGATTCGTCCCTGGAGGGTACGTAGTGATGGCCGGGCCATTCTGTGTGGCTCTGTCACTGCCCGCCCCACATAGGCCCACCGAGGACAGCCCAGGGTGGGGACTGGTGCTGAGAGTGGGGCTGGTGGGGATTGGTCCTCAGCAGGAGGTACCTTTCCCCAGAAATCCTACCTCAGACTGTGCCCTTCAACTGGCATTCTCAAGCTAACCGGAGGCAAGACTTGGAATTTCAGAAAATGTGATCAAAGTAACACTGGAGCAATACAAAATGTTATTGAAAATAATCTGCCTATGTTTTACGTGTGATGTGCTCTTAAATCATATTTTATCTCCCCCAAACTAACCTTTTGCTTATAAATGAGCAAAGGTCCCTATTTAAAAGAAAACTCTGGAAAGCCGACTTTGTACTGTTATATCCTTAAATTGTACCATCTACATCACAAAAATTATTTTGACTCCCAGCATTTGAAACTGAAATTTACAGTGTTAGGTCAACTACTGGATTTGAAGCAGAAGCAGAGTATTACACCCATGCACACACATATGCACACACACTCACAAGTACACTTTCAGCTGTAAGATGTCCCTTCTAAGAAAACCAGTGTTGTTCAGAGAGCTTTTGGTAGAAACTTTTTTTCCAAAGTGGTAACATTCTGCTTTGAATTATTCACTTTTTAGAAAGGAGGATTTTGTGGTCAATAAAGCTCCAAGCATTCAGCATACAGACTGGCGAATGTCCAGTCCTGAGTTTGAAGGGCTCCATTAGCATGGTTAGTGCTTCAGAAGCAGATTTGTGGTCTGGGGGGTGGCTCAGTGGGAGGCACATGCTTGGCATGCACAGAGCCCTGGGTTCAATTCCCAGCACCGACAAGAAAAGAACAGGGCCTGGAGGGAGAAAGACATATCTATCTATCTGTGCTTTCTCAAAAACTTTTGGGATGAATGAAATACAATATTAACCACTTTCATCAGAATTGAAAAAATATTGCCAAATGTTCTATTCCTGAAGATGAATGTTAATTAAACAAGCAGAAGGCTGTTGGCCTAAGGCTGTCCCCATACTTCGTGTTCTGATGAGAGGAGGTGAGACCTCATGCTACATAAACAAACTCAAACCTAACCCAGGAGTGTAAGATTGTAATGGATAGCTAGGTCTCCACCAATCATAAGCCATGGAGCTTCATTCAGCCAATCACAGGCTGCCTAGTGATAGGCCAAGGTCCACATAGGGCAGATGTCCAGCTACAACTAATCCAGATTGTCTCACTTTATCCCAAGGTCCTTTTTGCAGAGTGGAGCCCTTTTGGTTCAGAAGACTGCCTGCTTCATGGATCATTCTTTGCCCAAGTAAATACTGTTAATTTGTCTCAAGGTTGTCTTATAGGAAAAAAAGATGAGCAGTAGGAAAAAACATATGTGACCCACGTATGTATAAGCAGAGCCTCTTTGGGGAAAGGCATGTGCTGTCAGGGGTGGCTAGAGGCTCCTTGCTGGCCTCCTGAGGGAGCATTCGCATGCACCAGGTCATTCAGGGAAGGATACCCCAGTACCTCCCTCTGTGATTGGAAAACTGCTGTACTCTCAGCACAGAGGGAGGCTGAAGCAGGAGGGATGAAGGTTTAAATCAACTTAATGAGAACTTGTGTCAAAATAAAAAATGGTATCTCACTGGCAGCGTACTAGAAAAAAGAAAAGAGAAAGTTGCCACATACGGATATTTGCAGTATGTCCGCAAGTTCGTTTCCTGGATAGAAGGTTCCGCAGGTGATGTGTGAAGTCTAAAATCCCACATCAGTTCACCAGCACCCTTGTGAGTACCTGTATCCACTCAAAACTGCAGGGAGGGAGTAGAGCCAATGGTCCAAGCTGCAGGGTGTGGATCTTTGCTGAGTTCAGTAGAAAGACGCCCCCACTCCACTGCAAGTGACATGTGACCAGGGCCTGACATCACCACCAGTGGTGGGTCAGATAGTGGGGAGAGGTGGTTCAGTCTGTAGGGGAGGCGGAGGGGCTGAGGAGGTGGAGGGGCTGAGGAAGCAACACCGGCAGGTGTCCAGAACAGACAGCAGCTGTTGCTGGGGACGGAACTTGGACACTCCAGCCAAGCAGGAGAGGTAGAGGGAGTGACAAAAGGGGCCTTAGAAGCCCAAGGTGGACAGAGAGAGGCACCTCCCCATGGCTCGGTGGGGGAAGGGGACTGGAAAAGGCAAGATTCATATTTTCTAGCAGCTCTGAGCATGGGAGTGCTATTTCAAGCCAAAGTGTCTGTGTTATGCCTCGTGTCTAGATGTCCCCAGAGCCCTCATGCAGTCATGGGTGGGGCTTTTCAGAGGGTGTGTGAGGCTGAGATTAAGGGTGAGTGGTCACTACATGAGTCCACTGATTGGTTTGGCGGGTTCTGGGTGTGGATAATGGCGAGGCCCACCATAGGTACGGATGGCACCACCCACAGGGTGCGTAGCCTGGCGGGGATGGAAGGGAGAGGCAGGCTGCTGCTTCACTACTTTGCAGCTCTCTGCCTACTGCTCACTGCCCACCGTGGACTGTCTCTCCTCTGGGATGCCCCTCTGCCGTGCCTCGGAGCCAGCAGACTGTGAACTGAAACTTCTGTAAACTGTGAGCTCAGTAAACCTTTCTGCTTTAACTTTGGGTGTCAGGTACTTTGTCTCAGCAATGAGAAAAATAACTACAAGAGGACACTGCCTTGCTTGTTGTCCTGCCTGAGAGACACTGCCCACAGATGTCCCTGTAGCCACTTCTCATAAGGGAGGAAACTCAATGTCCAGCAGCTTCCCTGCTGCCAGATCCGCTGCAGGTACACAGATGCCCCTGCACTTACTACAGGAAGGTGACCCAGTCAGCGTGTCCACAGCGTAAGTGGAACGTGTGTGTAACTTTGCCCCAACTACAACCTATTGTAGCTCAGCCTTTCCTACCTGAATCCTTCTGAGAGCACTCTCGCCGGAAAAATCCACCGAACGCAGTAGTTTAGCGGCTGCCGCTGTAGCGTGAAAGCAGAACAGCTGTGTGGGCCGTCGGAAGTCAGGCACGGGGAAGGGGCAATGGGAAACCCTCTGTGCACTCGTTTCTTGCTTTCCTGTGCCCTTGTGTCTCCTTCATAGCACTCACTGAATTGTCCGCCATTCTGTTCCCGTGCAGCTGATAATGTCTGTCCCACCTACAGCAGAGCCCGTGTGACAAAGCCCCGGGGTCGGTGACATCTGGCAGGGCAGCCTGCAGGGAAACGCTGTTGAGCGATTGTCCCCGCACAGAGGTCACACACAGCTGCGTGGCGGGTGAGCGCATCCGTGGGTCTCTGGACTTGTGAGTGGGGTCAGGCCCGTGTGGAAGGGAGCTCCAGGCCCTGCACCGAGTGCAGGCCAAGAGGGAGGGCGGTTATCACGGGACAGCGGCTATCAAAGCCCCTGGACGTGCCGTCTGCGGTTCTCACAAGCACAGGCAAACCACTCTTTCAAGTGGCATCTGGCAGCCTC
>PVJX010048706.1:0-11374 GCA_004027295.1 Dolichotis patagonum
CATCCATCCATCCACACATCCATCCATCCACCCAACCATCCATCCATCCATCCATCCACCCATCCATACATCATCCATCCATCCATCCACCCAGCAATCCCCCCATCGATTGATCCACACATCCACCCACTTCTTCATTTGGCAGTGTTGTTGAGCACCTTCTACAACCCATGCCTGGAATAAGTCACAGGTATTCAATTGATAATTAAAGCCCCCTAATGCTCAGCCCTCTTAGGGCTGCCTGAGCAGAGAGAGAATGCCTCCCCGATGTGAAGGAGATGATTTATGAAAAGTGGATGTGTGCCAGGGAGAGGAAGAATAAAGCATTTGGCAGAATGAAGATTGGGTGCTGGACCTAGACCTGTAAATGTGCTGTTGATGTTAGGAAATAGTTAATGTATCGCGTTGCAGCATGGGATGTGTGTATGAGTGTTGACACTGGGGTGAGGTTTGTCAGAACACTGCGCTACGGTTTAGGACTAATGTGCCACCCCACAGCCTGGTGAGTTTGTAGGTAGGGTTTTTGGAAGTTGATTGGATCCTGGGTTGCTCCACTGATTTGTGGATTCATCCATTGATGAGGTCATAGTTGACAGTGCCATGGAGCTGGGCTTGAATGGAAGGGAGGAGACCCTGGGTATGACGTGGAAGGGTGTATTCTTGTCGCTGGCTCTGTGTTTCTCTCTGTCTGACTCGGTGTCTGTGTGTCTCTCTCTGTTTCTCTCTCTCTATCTCTATCTTTCTCTATCTCTGTCTGTCTCTGTGTCTTTTTCTGTCTCTTTTGGTCTCTCTGTCTCTGTCTCTCTCTGTCTCTATATCTCTCTGTCTCTCTGTCTTTATATTTCTCTGTCTCTGTCTCTTTGTCTTTCTCTGTCTCTCTTTTTTGGTCTCTCTTTCTGTCTCCATCTCTCTCTGTCTCTCTGTCTCTCTTGTTTTTGTCTATGTGTCTCTGTATCTCTGTGTATATCTCTCTGTATCTCTCTGTGTCTCAGTCTCTGTCTCCCTATCTCTCTCTTTCTTTGTCTCTCTTTTGGTCTCTCTCTGCCTGTGTCTCTCTCTGTCCCTGTCTCTTTCTCTCTATCTCTCTCTCTGTCTCTCTGTCTCTGTCTCTCTGTTTCTCTGTATCTTTCTGTCTCTGTATCTCTGTCTCTCTGTGTGTTTGTCTCTGTCTCTGCATCCTAGCTGCCATGGGGCTAAGCAGCTGTCCTTTGCCATTTGCTTCCACCATGATGTTTGTGCCTTGGAGCCCACTGAGCAGGGCGCGGAATAAATCTCCCCAAACCTTTAGTCAAGTTAACCCTCTATTCCTTCACCTTGTCGGTATGGGGCATTGTGTCGCAGCAAGTAGAAAGTGACCAATGCACTGTGGGTGATGAGATAGGAGACCTGGAGGATGGATATTTGAGGAATTCACCTTATGTTCACATTAGAAGTGCAGTCAAGAGCCAGGATGAGAGTGAGGGCAAGAGGGTCTGGCCGTGGGGAAGGGGCTGGTGTGGCGTTTGTTGTGTGCATCTCCAGGAGCTGCCTGTGCTTGCTCTGGGAAGTGCACAGGTGTCCCGTGCCCCAGCAGTGAGTCACTTCATACAGATTTACTGGGCTGCAAAGAAAGATCCCGCATCAGCTGCCTAGGCCATGGTATTTTGTGAGTTTTCACATGGCTGGTAGAAGCTTTTTATGACCATTGATTCCCCCCTTTTTTTCTTTGTTGTCGTTTCTGCAGGAATGCCGAGAAACCCTTCCTCCTGTTCCTGTCCTATCTCCAAGTGCACACAGCCCTCTTCTCTTCCAAGGATTTTGCCAACAAAAGTCGCCACGGCCTTTACGGCGACACCGTGGAGGAGATGGACTGGAGTGTCGGTAGGTGTGATGCCCCGATTTCCTAGAATGCGCTGCCTTCCCCGCCTATTTTATGAATTTCTCCCTTGCCTCCTGGGGTCTTTCTAAGCAGCGAGTGTATTTACTTTTCCTTTTCAAAAGCGGTAACTAGAGAAATGGGAATCTAGGGAGGTAAGCAGAATGCAGAGTACGTCTTGCACCTGCGTGTGCATCCATCATTGCCATGGTGATCTCATGGTTCTGGGGTGGGCTGGTCCACGTGTGATCCCAGACATGAGTTGGGGAAAGAAACCAGGGAGGCTGAGGCAGGAGGCTCTCAAGTTCGAGGCTACCCCGGGCAATTTAGTGACTTAGTAAGCATCTGTCTCCGAATAAAAATAATAAAATGAAACACAATAAAAGAGGGCTGGGGGTGTAGGTCAATGCAAATTCCCTGGGTTTAACCCACTGCACCGCCCCTCCTCCCAGACGCTTTTCATACCTACCTGAGATCATTACTATGCTTCTGTTTCTTTTGCACAAGTAAAATCTCAAGTTCGAGGGTAGAAAGCTGGGGCTTTGTGCGTGCTAGGCAAGCTCTCTGCCACACAGCGATATCCCTAGGTCTTATCTTTTTAAGAGTCTTGCTGAATTACACCTGCCAGTCATAATCTTGAGATCCCCCTACCTCAGCCTCCCAAGTAGCTGAAATTACAGGTGTAGACCCCCATGCCTGGCTGGACCGTGTTGTGTTTTGTTTTAAATCAGGGAGCACTCACCATTTTAAGAAATAACACTGGACCCTTCATGGAGCTCCTACCTCTTGTTTATTTGTGTCTCTGGGAACTCGGATGACATCTTTAATCCCCTGGTCTTTTGTCTGTCATCTCCGATGTGAAGAATTCAGAATAAGCTGCTTCTAACTTTCTGCTCCAGGCATGCACAAGGCCATAAGATCACAAGAGTGGGCCCAAAAGATGAGTGCTATGCAGGAAAAAGAAAACCAGAGTTCTTTTCATGTCGGGGTCTGCAAAAAAATCTACCCAACACTGTGAGCTTTTTCACACACTGGCTTCCTCGTGTTTTAGCCTTTCTAAAATCTTGCATGGAAATCAGTCTACATTTTCCACACCTTGGTGTCATGAATCAGAAGTGCATTTTGCGCTGTGAATCAGCAGAATGTTGCCTTTCTGTAATGAGTGTTAGATTTTAATGTGTCAGGATGCGGTTGCATAGCACGCACGCAATGATGTTATGGCGCTTACTAATTTTTATTTAATTATCATAGCACAAAGACCTACTCTCACGTATTCAGAAGTTTATCTTGCAGTGTTGTGCTACCACTGGTTTGCCCTCTAGGATATTTGGAGAGTATTTTTCAGTCTTTGAGATCTATGTAGGACCCAGATGTTATATTTATATGTATTTATACGTGACCTTCCTTCTTTCCTTCCTTCCTTCCTTCCTTCCTTCCTTCCTTCCTTCCTTCCTTCCTTCTGTTCTCCATTATTTCTTCCCTTTTACCCTTCCCTTCCCTTTCCTTTCCTTTCCTTTCCTTTCCTTTCCTTCACCAAAAGATAAAAATCTTTTCCCCAAGCCATTCCATTAATTTCATAGGAAATTTTTGCTGCTTTATAAACCCCATTCATCTGAGTGTTTTCAGGAGCTTTATTTGATTTGATTTGACTTTTACCAAGGACCTTTCGTGATTAACCGGAAACAAATTGTAGCATCTTGAGTTATCATCCAATAACAGAAATCTGGGGGTCAGCAGTGTTTCCATAAAGAGAAACCTTTTCCATGGCAGGGAAATCAGGCGGAAATGGTAGCTACAGAGGACCCTTCTCAGTTATTCAGTGTTCTCTTTCAGAAAAATTTTTTTCTCCATATTTAAACGACTGCATATGAGTTACAGAAACTGGTGAGTTTCATTCTGGTGGACTTCTCCATACATAAAATACATTGGGATCCTTTTCTACCACCCCGCCACCCTTCTTATGGTCCAGGTCTCTCATCTTCTCCTGTGTTCCCTTCCTCATCCAAAATGTGTGAGGACCCTGCGATGAGATCCTTCTCCCCGGCGGGTCCCTGTGCCTGGCAAGACCCATTCCAACATGCTCCTGGCATCTGTGGCTTTATTCTGAGACCTGTGATCACCCAGTGTGGAGCTGTTTGGTAGCTGGAGGAAGGCTGACTTCACAAGTAGGCCTCTATTGTTTGACTGACTTTGCAGACACAAGCCTGGTCGTCTAAGCATGTATTGGAAGGATAACAGTATGCAATATAACAAACACGGAGGATTTCCTTCTGTCTAGTTTTTGAATTCCAATATTGTTCTTGCTGTTTCATTTTGTTCCCATTTGTTATTTTGTTTTATTTAATGTTGTTTTGATCAGTTTTATTGTGTTTTGGTTTATGCAGTGTTACTGTGTCTGATGGTATGGACAACTATCGTGAAGATAACAAGAGGCATTCTGGTAGTGACGGTTGATTTGCTATTGTCTTGTTTTGATGTTTGGTGCCACTTGCACTGTTTTGCTTTGATTGGATTTATTCTGTTAATCTTTATTCTCTTTAAATAAAAAAGTTTAAAAAACAAAGGAAGAAAGAAAGAAACAGGTAACCACACACAGTTACCTTTCAGGACAATGGCCTGTACACATGCGCTGTGCGTCTCTGGAATCCTGCATCATAGTTATGGCTGGTTGTATCACAAAATCTGATTTCCCAATCCCGGTTCATTTGGAAGCAGCTGAGGATTATGAGGAAACGAGTGTGAAATGGCATGGTTTTCAGAGGTGCACCCAGTGCTTTTGGGGTGTGTCCTTCTGGCTGCTGGGTCAGGGCACGACACTGGCAATGGGCCTCTCTGAGTGGCCACTGAGGTTGCAGGAAGCCAGTGGAGTGAAGCACAGGAGATACGCTATGGTCTTTCCAGTGTTTTCTCCTTGGCAACCTGTAGCACGCCAACCCTTAGTGCCTGAGGTGGGGTTTGCACACAATCCGTGATCATTTCCAGCCCTGTGGATATTCATAGAGCCTCGAAGGGCACTTGGACATCAGCGATTGCTCAGGATTAGACCAGCACGCTCTGTGTTCTCAGGCAGAGAAATGCAAGTAAGAGAACGAGAATGTAAACGTGAACACAAAGACGTACATCTACCCCTGCTGAGGGATGGATCCATTGGCATTTCTGAGATTCTCCTTTTCAAATAAGAACAAGGAGTCTTTCCCTTTGGGTGGGAAAAAAATTATAAAGCGACCTCAAGCTGAGGAGTATCCAGGAATCTTCCCGGATTAGATGTTGAGTAACTCAGGGTCCATAGTGCAGCACCTTACAAAGTTCCTCCTCTTTGATTCTGCTCTCCTCTCTGGCTGCCCTCTCGTGACATGTGGACAGGGCCAACTTCTCCAGGCACGGAATCAATAAAGGACTGACGTAAGGGATGCGTTTGTAAAACAAGAATTAGGAGATGAGATGGGCTCGACTCCTGTTGTGCCTGATTCCAGATTAAACAAATGCATCTCAGCGGGGCTGGCATGTCTGCACATGCAGCCTGGCTTGGGGGATGGAGAAAAACTTGAAGGAACTCATTCACAAGATGTCAGGAGAGTGACAAGACCATAGAAACCCCCCAAAACATGTAAGATGTGGTCAACAAATTTGGTGACTGTTTCCATTGTTTTGCTTTTGAGCTCTTTTTTAAATTTTGGTTTAAAAAGCAAAACAAAATAAGGGTAGAAAGGTTACAAATTTCAAAAAAACTAGGGGATTAACATTCATTAATATATTGCATATTGTTATTTTAGAAGTAGTTGTGCAGGTTATAAAATCTAGGCACAAAAGTAATTGATTAAACAATGACAGCACAAACTGTTCTTTTTGCTGAACTAACAGAGATTAGTAGTATAGTTGTGTATCTAGCATACATATACATACATACAGTTACATATGTTTACCAACATAGATATAATCCTTTCGTTTCTTCCTTTTCTGCTCTCACCCAGCCTAGTTGTTCTGTCCTTTCATTATTACAACATCTGTTATATATTTTGGAGCTTATTACTCTTTCAAATATTTATTTTGTATTCTTTTTTAATGCTAGAGAGACGATGCCGCACATGGGACGTTCTCTAAAATAGACCACATACTAGCCCACAGAGCAGGCTTAAGTAAGTGCAAAGGGACTGAAATTATCCCATGCATAGTATCTGACCATACCGCACTGAAATTGGAAACTAATAGCAAAAGAAACTGCAACTAAACTTAAACATATGGAAATCAAATAACAACCTCATGAACAGCCAATGGGTTATAGGTGAAATTAAAGAAGAAATTAAACAGTATCCATTTTTCAAAACGTGTTTCCATAAAAGATACATGGACGGGAATTTCCCTCAAAGTCCTCTCCCTCACTTCCAACACATTTATCTCATCCTCTTTGTCGTTTTCTGAGAAATGTCTGGAAGTCCTCTTTCCTCTGCATGCCCTGTGCTCAAAATCATGCTGGACACTGCCACAGAGAGCTGGCCCCCAGTGAAGCAGGCTGGCCAAGGCCTGATGGTGTGTCCTTCTCCTCATTGTTCTCTCGATCTGACACCATGGGACTCGTGGCTGTTCTCCAAAGTCACAGTGGTGCTCAAGGGAAGCATTTTGGAGCCATTGAGGACCTGTCACTGAGGCAGCACAGCAAAAGACCCTCAGGAAAGAACATTCCAGAATTACTGCAAAAAGTGGCAGGGACCATGGGGTGAGTGTGTTGGAAGCCAGGAGGAGGATTCTGAGAAGGATTAATGGCAAGGTGTCTTTTATAGTAACACATGTCTTTAAAATATACATATTTCCATTATATTTCTATCACACCCTGTACTGCTTAATTCTAACCTAGGCTTAACTTCTTGGACGTGGTTCTGCTGGATGATCCACTCCAAAATGAAACCATTTTTAGGATGGCCCAATGAGTAATTGTGGAAACATAGCATTCCAAGTCCAGCGAATCACTTCTCGGTCTATGGGTGAATTTTCTTCTGCCATACTGCTTTGGTTTAGTTTATGTAGAAAACATCCACTTCCATGATAGGAAAGCCCAGATCGATAGCATGTGCTCAATAAATGATTTCTAAAGGCGAAGTCCCGGGGCACAGATGTTTGATAGCTATCAGGAATCGCGAGGAACGCAGTCGTGAATGAGGCTGGCCCACTAGTGCCCGGGGATAAGACCACTCTCGAGAAATTATTTCAGGCAATTGCACAACTTGCGATCCACCATTTGTCTCGCTGCCCATCCAGGCTGAAATCTTAAAAATAAACCTGCATGTGTCCCCTCCTTGCAAGCAGGAGGGACCTTAAAAATCAGTATCTTCATTCCCTTTGGCATTGCTTTGTTTAACCCAGAATGTAGCTGGCATGAGAAGGCTGAACTCTGGGGTTCCGTGCACGGTTTCTCTAACTTGAGTTTCTTAAGCATCCTTATTTTTGATCACTGAGACCTTTTACAAAATGTGAGAATAACCTGCTCATTGCCAGATCCTACTGAGTATAGAATATCTGGGAGAAAGGTCTAAGGGAAGAGCAAAACAGGAAGAATCCTCCCAGGAAGATTTCAGGAGCAACTAGGAAGAGAGACAGGAGAGACAGGGAGAAATAGTGGGTGACTGGAATTCAGCAGCCAAAGCTCTTCAGGGGAGAAGAATGAAAACCAAAGAGAAGTTCGGAGACAACAGGAGGATGTGGACAGGGATAAACAGCAAGGCGGCTTCTATCATTTTTAGGTTTCCAGTGAGTGATATCTGAGGAGTGGGGCTCATTAAGATGGAGGAGTACTTGTCATGAAAGGATAGTTTATTTGAGTATGCCTGAGCTTAGCTTTTCTTGAGGAACTTAAATCAAGTGTTGGAATCGGTCGTGTATCTCGATCCATCTGCCTTCCGTGGTTATGACTGAATGGCATTGGTTCCTTTATAGGGAAGGAAGATTTATTTATTCTGCATATTGCATAAAAACCTAGGGAGTTGGAGACTGGGTGGGTACAGCTGGAGAGAGCCTTCTTGCTTGAAAGGACTCTCTGCACTGTCTGAAGATGCTGTAGAACTGTGATATCCAAAACATAACTACATGGAATTATGTGGCTTTTAGCTCAATGCTGGGCAAGAAGTGTAATAACAAAAATGATCAGTGATTTCAGTTTTGTCAGGGGCGGAGTCTTCAAAGATGACAGGACAGAAGAGTTGGAGTGATTACCGTCACCGAGAGTGCGACTGATGTGGCCGATGGTAGGAGGGGAGAGAAGGAAGATGGCAGCTGGTGTCTTGGGCAGAGATGGATTAGAGATCTGGAGGAAATGCCAAATACCATTGTAGGGACAATCCTAGAAGCTGGGACAGCATGTAAGTGTTTAAATTCCACAGGCAGAACTACACCTGCTATCTCCCGGGCCTGCGGCATGCCTGTGAAGATGATGGGCAGGACCTGAGTTTCTGGCGCTGAGAAGATCAAAGAACAGGGAAGTGTTACAGGAAAGCCGTCCTGTGACATTGCACACACGAATAGGACGGTCACAGCCATTCTCTGGTTGCTAGGGCTGATTAGCGGGATTTGCAACCAAGCAAAGACAAACTGAGCAGGGTGTATCCTCTAAGGGAGGAAGAGAAGAGCATTGCGGAGTCCTTGCTTCTTTAGAAAGCAACCAAAGTAATCAAGCCCTCAAAAGGTGTCCAAGTGATGTCGCTGCCTAGTGACCAGTGGAGAGAGGCTTTGGTATTGCAAGGTTTATAGGCCGGGAACAGAGGTGGGCTATGTGTGCAAAGCAAACTATTGTTCCCTCACGCCTTTGTGAGCTCACCAGCACCAGCATGCAGCCGGAATTACAGGCTAAGTCCAGAGAACACACCACCCTATCATTGTCCCTCGGAAGCTACGAAGGCAAATGTCACAATGGGATGCAGCCTCCGAGGTTCTCACAGTCCAAGTAGGACCCAAAAGGTGAAATCACGCGGTTCTGTGAACTTCACCATTCAAAGACTATTGGCGGTGGTGGTGTGAACCCTCAAACTAGCTTTTCCCTCCTCTCTTTGGATTCTGGAGATTGAATCCAGGACTTAGTACTGAGATATGACCACAGCCATTTTTTTTTCAAGACAAGGTCTTACTAAGTTCTTCAAGCTGCCTAGGCTGCTTTGAATTTGTCATCCTCCCGCCTCAGCCTCCCAGAGTGCTGGGATTCCTAGTGTGCTTTTAACGTTCATTTGGTTTTAATACGAACTCTGCACAGTTCCAGCTAACATAGGAAAAGAAAGGCATGTGGTACCGGCTCTAACCCGGACAGAGCAGTCTAGAACAGAACAGGAAGTCCAGAAAAATTAAGCTCATGAAAATGGGAAGGTGGCATTTCGAGGTGGAGAGCTAAGAATAGCTCAGGCCTTCATGGCAGAGTGCGGATTAAGCTGTTAGAGGGTGGGCCTTGGAGGTGTGCGAGTGAGGTAAGTTAGATCAGACATGGTAATCAGTATGTTTCAGTTTAGCACCAGGTGTATTGCAAATGCTCAACCTACGTGTTTCATTTCTAAACCGTCAGGCATGTAGGACACAACTATTAAAATTCAACCGGAGTAGCAAATTAGACTTTGTTTGCATTACTGGTGCTTTTCTGCATGGGAAATCCATTTAGGATTTGTCGAAAGTCTGTGTGTGTGTTTGTGTGTGTGTGTGTGTGTGTGTGTCCATGGGATAATTTTGTGCTGCATATCTTTTCTACTCTATCCTTCAATCACACTCCTAAAAAATGAGTTTGTGGATGGTGCACGCCTGTAATCTCAGCACTCAGGAGGCTGAGGCAGGAGAATCATTTGCAAGTTCAAGACCAGCCTGGGCTACAAAGTGAGCTCAAGGCCAGTTTGAACTGCATAGGGAGACCCTGTCTTAAAAAGAGAAAAAGGAAAAGAAAACATAGTTTGGGTAATCTACTTAAGTCAATTTAAGTGTCACGTGAATTCCCCAAAGTGGAAACTGCTATTTAATTTTTTTTCTTAAAAAAAAGAAAAAAAATACTAAACAGCAGTTTCTACTTTGGGGAATTCACAGTTTGTGCTGTCACTGTTTGATAGATCATTTTTTAAAATTTTATTTAAAGAGAAAAAACAAACCAAACAAAACAGATTAAAGGTTGGCAACAATACAGAATTCCAAGGAATAAAGGCAAAGAACAACAACAAAAAAAAAAAAGAAAGAAATTATTACTTGACAAATTACATACTGACTTCTTGGAAATAGTTGTTCAAATTACAAAGTTAAAACATGTAAAGTAGACATTCAAACAGTGAGACTGTTAACAGTTTTGCTCCACAATCTGACTAAAACAGCAATATGGTCATCCATGTTACCCACTCAAATATACATGCAATTATATCAAAAGGGTAGAATTAAACACAACAAAACAGAACAAAGCAGATCACAAGAAAGCAATGTAAGAGACATAAATTTCAAAACTAGACAATTGGAGATATTCACTCTCTATCATATTGACTCCTGTTATCTTCCAAATAGTTGTCCATATTGTCACATACAGGGAATTCACATGAAACAACATAGTATGGAATTGATCTGAGCAGGACGAGGAAGGCATTTCAGGTCCTCAAGACCAGACATTAGGGAAGCCAAGAATGGCTGTCATAGTATCTCTCATTCTCTCAAAACAGCTGTCCATACCTTCATATGTATTGAACTTAAACAAGACAAAGCAAGCTAAAATCACTTTGAACCAAAAGTGATAGTTTTGCTGGACTTCTCATCATGACATTATGGAATCAGCACTGGGTATTGTAGTGTCTCTTTTTCTTCAAAGTAGTTGTTCATTTCAACATGTGTTATATAGTTGGTTCTCGTAAACTGTTTATAAGCTCTACACATGCATGAGTCTCTACATGTATATCTGTCATTTCTATATTAGAGGTAAAAACAAAACAAAGCAAGATAAAACAAAAAAATTCCTAAAAAAGAATGAGGCAAAAAAGTCACATAAAACCACAATACAAGGTGATCTACAATGGTTACCATGATGTCTCAGCAGTGTATAACAATATTAATAAAAATGAAGCATTGGAGACATTATAAGACTTCAAAAGCAAGTAATAATCAAACCACAGTGGGTATCTTAGTGAATCTTGTCATCTTCAGTGTAGTTGCCTATACTTTTAGACTTGATGCTATCAATCATAACAGATTTAAATAAAATCAGTCAATACAAAGTAGCAATCTAACAAACCAGATTCAAATAAGATCAGTCATAATAAGACAGTATAATTTATAAAGGGCTTCAGATTAAGTTGATAGGAAAATTAGGGATGATTACCATAATATGTCCTCTTATTTTTGGGATAGTTGACCATGTCCTCAAGTCTAGTGTAAGTAGACAAAATGGAACAGCACGTAATCCATCCAAGCAGAGTGGTAAGAATAATGTAAATTTTAAATCTTGTTACCCAATTAACAATATCCTCTGCCTCCCTTTTTTAGACAGTTCCTCCCCTTTCATTCCCATGGGGTGCACTGCTTGTTTTG
>PVJX010048707.1:0-11372 GCA_004027295.1 Dolichotis patagonum
TACCCTGAAAAAAGAAATAGAAGAGGACCTCAGAAAATGGAAAGACATCCCTTGTTCATGGATAGGAAGAATAAATATTGTGAAAATGGCCCATTCTCTCAAAATTGTTATACAGATTCAATGCAATCCCAGTGAAAATACCACTAACATATCTCATAAATCTAGAGAAATCACTCCTAAAATTCATCTGGAACCAGAAGAGACCTAGAATAGCAAAGACAATTCTAAGCAGCAAAGGCAAGGCAGAAGGCATCACAATCCCTGACTTGAAGTTATACTACAAAGCTACAGTAATAAAGTCAACATGGTACTGGAATAAAAACAGATCTGAAGATCAATGGAATAGATTGGCAGATACAACCACAACCACAAACATACTCAGCCACCTTATCTTTGATAAAGGGTCCAAACACATGTTCACTGGAAGAAAGATAGTCTGTTTAATAAATGGTGCTGGAAAAATTGGCTCTCCATAGGCTGAAAACTAAAACTATACCCATGCCTATTACCATGTACTAAACTAAAATCTAAATGGATCGAAGATCTAAATATTAAAACAGAAACACTAAATCTATTGGAAGAAAAAGTAGGTAAAAATCTTGAAGACATAAGAGTAGGTAGAGAATTCATGAACAAGAATCAAATCACATGGGAAATACTTCCCAGAATTAATAACTGGGATCACGTCTTATTAAAGAGTTTTTGCAAGTCAAAAGAAATCTCCAGCATAGTGAAAAGAAAACCCACAAACTGAGAAAAAAAACTTAGTGAATTGTCCCTCAGACAAAGGACTTCTGTCTAGAACTTATAAAGAATTTTTAAAAATCAGACCCCTGAAATTCAAAGATCTAATCCAAAAATGGGCATCTGAGATGAATACACAGTTCTCAGATGAAATATGAATGGCAAATAAATACATGAAAAAATGTTCATCATTAGTCATTAGAGAAATGTAAATTAAAACCACACTGAGATTCCATCTCACTCCAGAAAGAATGGCCAGGATAAAGAAAACTACAAACAACAAATGCTGGAGAGGCTGTGGTGGAAAAGGAACTCTTCTGCATTGTTGTTGGGAGTGTAGACTGGTGCAGCCACTGTAAAGGTCAGTATGGAGATTCCTCAAAAAGCTGGGATTGGAAGTCACATTTGACCCAGGTATTCCACTTCTAGGCATAATCCCAGAAAAACTGAAAACATCATACCACAGTGATATATGTGCCCCATGTTTATAGCAGCACAATTTGTAATAGCCAGGTCTTGGAAACACCCTAAGTGCCCATCCACTGTGGAATGGATAAAAAAGATGTGGTATTTTTATACAATGGAGTACTACTCAGCTATAAAGAAGGATCACATTGAGCTATTTATAAATAAATGGATACAACTTGAGACCATACTCATAAGCAAAATAAATCAAACTCACATAAATACCGTATAGTCTCCCTAGGGTAAGAAATGGCAAGAGTACCTAAGATTTTAGGGTAATCATGATTCCCCATTACATTGCTTTGTAGCCTTATGTTTTCATTCATCAGTTGGAATGGTTTTATTCTGTTTTGTTTTGATTTTAATATGTGTGATGATATGAGCAGCTATTTTGAAGATAACAAGACATTATGGCAGCCATTGCTGATTTAATATTATCTTGCTTTGAAGTCCTACCATTCTTTTGTTCTTCTGTTTCCATTGGTTCTACCATGTTGTGTCTTATTAGATTTTAATATGTGTGATAGTATAAACAAATTTTTTTATGGAAAATGAGATATTATAGTAACCATTGTTAATTTTCTGTTATTTGGTTCAGAATGCCCTGTAATGCTTTCATTCTCTTGAATGGTTTTATACTATTTTGTTATGTTTGATATTATTGTGTGTGAAGCTATGCTTAACTATTTCAAAGAAAGAGACATTATAGTAGCTACTGTTGATATCCGGTTGTCTTGTTGTGAAGTGCTGTGGTGCTTATATTGTTCTGTTCTGATCTGCTTTGTTCTGTCCTCTTTTGTTTTATTCTATTTAAAATAAAATTTACAAAAAAAGAGCTTGACAATTAGAAACCACTAGGGGACTTGTCTTCTTCTGTGTCTAGGCACACTCACCTGAGGGTGAGGAACAGTTACCATTGTGACATCGCCTGCTATGCAGATGCCAAGCTCTTAGTGCACTTTCTCAGCAGCTGTCTCCAGGTGAGTCATTGGCTTGTGAGATAACTGAGCTCAGGCAGCATTTGCACAGCACAGGTTAGGAAGCAGAGGAAGTGCTAGCTCCACTACGTGCTGTGCTGGTGGCTGCGCCTGCAATGCAAGTCTATTTCTGGAAGCCATATGTTTAGAAAACTATAAATGATTCGGAACACAACACCAAAGCCATTATGCCTAATTTATTGAAGGCCCAGAGAATGCTCAGTGCACAGGAGTAAAGGTTGGGGCTGTGAAAGGCATCTTCCCATGTGTGCAGGGCACTGTGGGACACAGATTCACAGGATCCCAAGGGAGTGACTTGGAGAAAGTTGGGTGGAAGTTTTATGAGAAGTACCCAAGAATCAAACAGGCTGCAAATGCAGCTGGCTGTGAGGTCAGGAAGAGAGCGTCCCTGTCACTGCAGGTATAGCCTCTCGGAGGGGAAGACCACAGGCCAGGGCGCTGCGGCAGGACAGTGTGAGGGCTGGGGCTGTGTACCTTCTGACAATCCCCTCGCAGCCCAGATGCTGCCTGAGTCTAGCATGCCTTCCAAAACCAGACCTCCCTGAAGAGAGGAGAGCGTAAAGAACGGCATGGAAAGAATGTTGGTACTGCAAGGATTCTTCAATTCCATTATGCATAAGAATTGCCTGGATGGATGGAATTGTTCATTTCACCTAAGATAATCTAATTTGCTAGAATATATTCTTTGTAATCTTTCCTATTTCTCCAAGGGTGATAGTGCTGTCTCTTTATTTCTCTTTTTGTTATTTTAATTTTGCCTCTTTTTCTCTTGGTCTGTTGAAATTGATCAATTTTTCTCCTTATTTTTCTTCCTCTTCAATGACACCCAAACATGGGGTGGATTATCTACTGTTTCCACAGCAGTGAGTTTAAGCTTGACCATGTAAAATAAGTTCAGTTTGAGGTACAGTTAACACAGATGAAACTGGGGGGTCACAGCAGCCCCCATTCTGAGCACAGTCAGTGCACTCCAGCAGAATCTCCTGTGTGGCTTGGGCCAAGCCCTTGTCTCAGGGATTCAGATATTTTTGTTTTTTTAGTGTTTCTTTCTTTTCTATGCTTTGTACTGGTTCCCAACCCATCTGGTTTTGCACAGAACCAGTTCCTTCCTAGGACTTGAGAAAATAAACACATGAGCTATAGTGGTCTTGTTATCTGTCCTGTCATTCTAATGATTTTAGTCTCCTCACTCTGAAAGGAGGGGGGGGGTTGGACAAACTCCTTAGAATCCGTAGGAGGCACCAGTAGCTCAGTGGCTGCCTGGAGATTCAAGTGCTGGGCCAGGAGCTCTGTGTCCAGTCTGGACTTCGAGGAGTGGGCGGCCTTATATGCAGCCTCCCTCCCTCCTTCCCTCCCTCCCTATGTCCGTTATTCCACATATCTGAGATCACAGAAGGGGACACTGTGTATCAGTGTGTGCTCAGCAAATAAGTGAATCTTTTTAATTGGTATATTAACGGAAAAAGTTGGAGAGGAAACCAGAGTGAAGTCATTGCAAAGTTATTTACAGTAGTAGGAATTTGAAAATAAATAATATAAATAAAACAGGAAAATACCATTCCTCTCCAACCTTTTCCGTTCAGCTTTGTCTTTTCCCCTTCCCCAAGCTGTGCTTTCCAGCCCTGGCCCTGCAGCTCCAGGCCCCTGTGAGGGCAGATTCCTTCTGAGACTACTTCCCTGGACAACTGAGAAGCACTCATCTGGATATCCCACATGGGCTGGGTGTGGTGGCACTTGCTGTCATGCCCCCCCCTTTCTGGGAGGCTGACACAGGATTACAAGTTCAACCTAGACCTGGCAACTTAGTGAAGTATACAGCTGCCATCTCAAAAAATGAAAGAAAGCATTGGGGATGCAGCCCCATGTGAAGGCCCTGGATTCACCTGTGTCACACGGATAGTTAGGAACCAGTGCCACCTACTGTACAGTTTAGAAGAGCTCTTTTCCAGAGTGTTCCTGTAAGACTGGTTCTGCAGACCTAGCTCATTCCCTTCCTGATTAGGAGGATGAGGAATTTGAGGAAAAGACCCTAAGATCCCATTTGGAATGGAGAGATTCAGCCAGAGGGAACTGGGCAGCTAGGGAGAGACGGAGTAGGGAGAGGTAAGTCACAAATCAAGGGTCGAAGCAGAACATGGGATGAAAGGAGAAGCAAAATGTGAGAACTACACAGAGACCTTGAGACACTTCCACGGGTCTGCAAAGGCTTCCAAGATCTCCTTTGTGTCTCACAAAGGCCTGTGCTTTGGGGAAGTGAAGGAGCCCACGAGGCCACACACCTGCAGCAGGAGTTAGGGCCAACCTATGGGTTGTGCTTTGCAGCCCCAGAGCCCCTGCTCCCAAGTCAGCTCCATTCTATCCTGAGCTCCTCATGTGGAACCAGCTCCCAGCCTATGTCTCCTCTGCTTAAAACTTTATTAAAACAGTAAGTCCAGCATGTAATCAATTGGATTTGTGCATACCTGTAATTCCAGCACTTTGGGAGGCTGAGGCAGGAAGATCATAAATTCAAGCCAGCCTGGGCAACTTAGCAATTTAAGGATACTTTGCCTCACAATAGAAGGTGAAAAAGAGCTGTGCTTTTAAAAAGTTCAGTGCCAAGGTCCTGCATTCAGTCCCCAGTACAGTAAAATCCAATGAAACCACCTTTCCTTAGGTAGTAAGTGGAGGGCTACCCATCTGTTTTGCCTCATTGACTCCTCTTTCATCAGATTTTATCTGATCAGTGCGACAAGGGTTACTTCTGTCATGCAAGTGGCATCTGAGAGCAGGGTTGGGGCTGGAGGTGCCAATTCTGAGGGTACAGCTGACCAACAGTACAGTGCAGGTGCAGCCCGAGGACTGGACATCTGCCCAGCCTGCAGGGACAAGAAAGCCAGAGCCTCCACTCCCCAGAACCCAGGCCCCTCTGCTCTGGAGGACCGTGGTGCTGACCACATGAAACAGACCTTTGAAAACATTGGATTTTAAAAATTTAACCTGACAAATAACCACAATGTGTGTGGTCACATGGGCTGGGATGATCTGTGCTCTGGCATGACTCAGCCGGTCAACACAACTATCCTAGCAGCACCCATCGTGGCCTTGGCAGGGAGGCTACTCAGGGCCAACTCTTGAAGCAGTTTCGGGTGTATGTCAACTGCGCCGCTCTGCTGCTGCGCAGGATCTCAAACCTTGCTCCTCCGTGAGTAGCAGCCTCGGGTGTCTGGCTGCTTCTCCAGTCACTGCACAGCACCGCTCCACTCACTAACTCTAGAATCTGATGTGTGTGCTGCATGCCACAGTGCTAAGTGAAACGAAGGAGGCTTTTGTGCCTTTTAACCCTGGCTGCTTTCTGATGCTGCAAGATGCAGTCTAGACGCTTTGGACCTCGGGGAGTGATTTAGAGTCCAGCAGCCACCTGCCCCTGACCTACAGCTCTGACCTAGCTCAGCAAGCCTGTGCCTCTGACTCAGCAATGTGTCCTCCCTCTGCCTCCTCTCTTAGCACCCTGAGTCTCTCTGAAGACCTCCATTTGTTTTTCTGAGTTTTTCTTTGGGTGACAGGGATTGGGACCGCCCTCCAGCACTTTCTATCAGGCTGCCTGGAGATGCCACCATCTGCTCAGAATGCAGGGCAGGTCTTGCAGCCTTGGGCGCTGGACTCTGCAGAAGTACACGGCTATACCCTTGTGGGTGGGAACAGGGCTGCCAGGTGGGTGCAGCAGGGCCAGCGTGACAGCCTCAGGCTGCTAAGCAGCCTCTCCTCGGAGTCTGCATTCACGCAGGTGAGGTGCAGCTTTGCCCACCAGCCTCGCATTCTCCACACGCTGCTCAGACTTTCCTCTGATGGTACATGCACTTGCTTGTCTAGCGGTCACATCAGCAGTACAGTTCTGACCCAGGACTCAAGAATTTTGGGCCTGGTGTTAGTGTTTCTAGGAGCTTCACACACACCTGTTAAAACACTGCTGAAGATGACTTTTGGTCGCAGCCTCACTTTGTCAGTTCAAACCCCATTTCAGCAATCATCTTGTTGGGTGCAGAAGGAGGTAGCTCCTTAAACCCTGGTAAGACTTGTTGTAGGTTGAACAATGATGCCCAATTCTTGTCCATCTGGAACCCTAGCGTATGACCTCCCAAGAGACAAAGTCTTCATGTGTAACTGACTAGTAAGGTGAGGATGAACAGGACTAGCTGGCCCCAGATCTAGGGGCTGGTGTCTTTGTAAATACAGAGGCAAATGTGTGCACAGTGCATGGGAGGACGGGGAAGAGGTGGAGAGTTGTGTCCAGAGTTGTGTCCTGGATCATGGATCACTAGGAACCACCACTGCCTAGAAGGGACCATGCAGGTTCTCCTTGGAGCTCCATGTGGGACCACAGTTCTGCCATGCAGCAGCATGGACTTCTTTCCTGCAGAGTTGTGGCAGAATGAAGTCCTGTTGTTTGCAGCCACTTGGTTGCTGGTAATTTGTTACAGCAGCAGAGGAAGCAGATGTAGTTTCCTCTGAGACAAAAGAGGGCTCTGTCCCCTCAGTTGCTGGGTGCTGAGTGCCAGAGTGTCTGTGGATAGCTGAGGGCTGCACATCTTACAGGACACATGGAAGTGACTTTCAAATGGTATTGACCATTGCTAGGGCCATTTCTTTGCTTTTGAGGGTTGTCACAGTGACCACTTCCTGCTCCCTAAGGTCACCTGCCACGTAGCCTCAGGTGACCTTGCCCAAGGCCTTTGAACACCTCCCTGTGAGTGGAATCTTGGGCTAGCACTTCTGACACAGTGCTGGGTGCCTCAGTGTCCTTCTGCACCCTGCTCAGCACCCACCACCCAGGGAGTGTGGGCTCCTGTCAGGCTCCCCATGGTCTCCTGGCCTCCTGGCTCTGCCTTCCTGTCTGCCTCCATCTTTACAGATCTCTGTGCAGGGGCCTGGGTGAGGTACATGGCTCTGTGCCAGGTGATGTACTGAGTCACCTCACAGAGCCAGGCCCTGACATCCAGATGGGACTCAGTTGAGCACCTCAGCAAATCTCAGTGCCACTCCATGGGGCCCCCGCTGTCCCTGGGAGCAGAAGCTGACTCCAGGGTGCTGGGCACCCTGTGCACGTTGCCTCATGCATTTCCTACAGCAGAGCAGCTCTGAGCCTGGACGAGCTGATTTGAGTCCACAGCCTCTGGTCTTTGAGGCTGAGTCTTTGAGAATTGAGTCAGGCAGTTCACCAGGGAACCTGTCGTTTATTGGCCACATCCTGGATACTGAGGCTGATTATTGCCCATTCATTACCCCAGAATTTATTGACTGATCTCTCAGACTGTCACTAGAGACAGCAGCCTGACTGCCTACCAGCCTGCTGCATAGAAGGCTGGCTGGCCAAGTGGGTTTCCCGGATGGTTGTTCAGCATGTGGTCAGTTTCTTTTATTCATGGAGTGGCCATTGTCTGTTTGTACATTCATTTCCTGGGTGCTCAGATGAGGTAGATACTCCCTGAAATGTGCTTATTGCTCTTGTCACACTGCACAGGATACTGAAATCATTCTTTTCGATGGGCTTGCACTTGTGTCTTCTCCGAGGCCACTCCAGGCTGTGTTTGCCCTGGATCTTGTGGCTGGTACTTTTCTAGTGTGGGAGGTTCCACAGCCGATGTATCATATTCTATGTGCTGAAGGTTTTAACATTATTTTCTAAAATTATAATCTTTTCCAGGCCAGCAGCTTTGTAGGGTCTGCCACTTTCTGAATTTTCTTATTTGTGTTTACCATTGAAGTCCTTGATTTCTTATTCATTCCTTTCCCATCTTCTTTCTTTATTTCTTTCTCTTTAAAAAAAACTTTTTTTGAAACTGGGTCTCACTATATAGTTCAAGCCAGCCTTGAATTCACTGTGTAGCCCAGGCTGACCTTGAACTCATAGCAATCTTCCTGCCTCAGCTTTCTGAGTGCTAGGATTACCAGCGTGCTTGGTTCTTATTATCCTCCTCACTACATCATAATTTTCACAAAGCCCAAAATATATCCTGAATGAGTTATCTCAGTTTTTCCTATTTGTCTTGTAATAAAGTACCATAAGTTTAGAGTCTTATGTGATGGGATGCATTTATTGTCTCACAGTTCTGGAGGTTAAATTGTTTCACTGAGCTGAAATCAGCTTCATCAGGACTGTGCTCCTTCTGTGGGCTCTTGGAGCAGTCCATCTCCTGGTCTTTTCCCATTTTTGTAGCCACATGAATTCCTTGGCTTATGGATCCTTCCTCCATCCTCAAAGCCAGCAGGGTAATCTCCAGGTGTCTGCTTGCCTTTCTTCTATTTGCGTTGTACTACACTTAGCTCTGACTCTGATCTTTCTGTTTCCTTCTTGAGGACTGTGTGGTTATGTTGGGGATTCTGGGTAACCCAAAATAACCTCCCAGGGGATCTTTGGTAATCCACAGTCACATCCCAGGGGGCCTTGGGTGACCCACAGTAACCTCCCAGGGAATCTTGGGTAATCCACAGTGACCTCTCAAAGGATTTGGGTAACCCACAGTAACCTCCTAGGGGATCTTGGGTAATCCACAGTGACCTCTGAAAGGATTTTGGGTAACCCACAGTACCCTCCCAGGGAATTTTAAGTAATCATCAAGTAATCATCAAGATCCTTGTTTTACCACATCTGCAAAGCCCTAGTGTGTTGCAAGGCAACACTGTCATTGGTTCTGTGGGTTAGGGTGGGGACAGTTGTTGTAGGCTCAATGATACACTTGTGAATGCATACACTGAAGTCTAAATCTCCATTACTTCAGAATAGGACCATGTAGGTGGGTCTTTAAAGATGTAAGGAAGCTAGATTAGGTCATTAGGATGGACTCTGACCCAACATGATTTATTAGAAGAACAAATTTAGGCAGGAACATGTAAGAGAAAAGACTATATGAAAAACAGTGACAACCATGCACAAACCAAAAAGGAACCAACTTGGTTGACACCTTGATTTCTGATTTTCAGCTTCCAGAATTGTGAGGAAAGAAGTTTTTCATCATTTAAGCCATGTGGCATGTGGCTGTGTAGTCTGTGGTACGTAGTCCTTAGCAGACTAGCAGATCTTTGGGCAGTCACTCTGTCTGCGCAGAGGTGATAGTCAAAATCTCTGCCTATGTTCAACCTGCACTAATGTTTCTTGCTGTGTTTGAGAGACCTGAACCCAGTGCCTGCGCTGCAATGAACTGCAATGAAGTGTGAGGGAAGAATTCTCTTGGTAACTCCAGTGTCAGTTTCAAAATTCCACATAGCTGTCTCCAAAGCCAGCCAGGAGTCAGTGGGCATTCTTGTGAAAGTACACAAGACTGGAGGTAAGGTGAGTTGAGATTTTTGAGGGCTGATATTTTATCAGCAACAAAATGACATTTTCCTGAGAGAAATGAGCACCTATGGAACTACACTGGAGATAGTGGTCAAGGTGTGAATGCAGGGATCTGCTGGTGTGTGGGCATGGTCTACCCCTCGAGAAACTATAAGGGTTTATTATCTCAAGAGAATTTACAAACAATGCTGAAAATGACTGAAGTTCTCGTGCTTTTTACTACCACTGTGTGCTAGAAATTTTGTATAATCTTGATGGTAAAGATGCTTGCCCTTTGGTGGGGCTTTTTCTCCTTCCTGTAACACCACCCTGCAGGTGGCCACAGGGTGTCAGAGCTGAGTCAGAGGCAAAGGCAAGGAGGAAAAGTGGTGTCACTACAGCGTTGCACAAAAGTTGGTGCTGTCATGTGCTGTGTTTCCCCTTCCCCTTCTCCTAACTACCATGAGGCCGGGGCTGTGTTGTGCTGGTTAACACTGCAGCATGGCTGAGCATGGTCACAGGCGCTCAGCACTTCATGAATGGAAAGATGAATGGGTGGGTTCTGCCTGAAGAGATGTTGGAGGATGGCGTGGAGTTGAAGGAGCGCTTGTGTCTGTTTTTGCACTGACCTGAGCTCCTGAGGCTGTTACCTTCTACATGGCTTCGCCTAGGATGGTTCCACTCAGAGAGTGAAGCAGCTGTAGCAAAACCCATGTGAGTCATGCAGGACTGGGATTGGAAAGCAGTATTTTTTACATTGTACTCCCAGGACAAAGAAACAAGGACCCACAAGGTTAAATCATTTTCATAACTTATATAACTGGCTTACATTTGAAAATCATAGAGAAAAATATATCAGAAATAATTCTCTCCTCATTTTGTTTTACTTCTTTTATTATGGTCCAAGGCAAATTTCTTAAGCACTGTGTCTAAATTTTTTTCAGAAAAACTTTTGCTCATGTTTAATGGTCTTATTTTTCTGTTATTCAGCATTTAAATTCCTTGTGCATTTTGGATATTAACCCCTTATCATATGTATTATTTGCAAATATTTTCTTCTGTCCTGTAAATGTTCTCTTCACTCTGTTGACCATTTTGTTTTCTAGTCTACAGAAGTTTTTAGTTTGATACAATTCCATTTATCTATTTTGTTTTTGTTGCCTATACTTTTGGAGTCATATCCCCAAAAAATCATGACCCAGATCAATTATAAAGAAAAGTTTGCCTGTTTTCTAGTAGTTTTGTAAGTTTAGGCTTTCCATATAATATAAGCCTTTAATCCATTTTGAGTTAGTTTTGTATGTGATGAGCGATAGTCTAATTTCAGTGTTCTGCATGTAGGCATCTGGTATGCCGGTACCACTTACTAAAGAGACTGTCATTTTCCTATTGTGTGTCCTGGCAGACTTTGTTGAAGATCAATTGGCTGTGAATGAGTAAATTTACCTCTGAGTCTCTGGTCTGTTTCACTGGGCTGTATTTCTGGTTTGGGTGAATATCGTGCTGTGGTTATGATGGCGCCTCAGTGCATGCTAAAGTCAACGTGATGCCTCCAGCTTTGTTCTTTTTGCTCAAGATTACTTTAGCCAATGCGAGACTTTTGTGGCTCCACACAAATTCTAGGATTTATTCCTATGAAAAATATACCTGGGCCCTTCACCCCCAGGAAGTCTCCCAGAAAGCAGCATCTCGGCCTGTCTCTTTGGGACCCGAAAGTCTCGGACCCATAGAGTGGCCTGGGCTGTTTGGACCGAAAGTCTGCGCAGACCTGCATCTCGGCGCGACTCTGGCACTGGTAAGCACGCCCTTCATCCGCAGGGAACTGCCTGGAGATCGGCATCTGGGCTGGGCCTGTTTGGGCCCATAGCCCC
>PVJX010048708.1:0-11378 GCA_004027295.1 Dolichotis patagonum
GCCTTCTGCATTGATCACTACATAAAAAGACACAGAGCAATTGTATAATCACCTCACACACAGGTAACTAAATATATCGCCCTTTCCAAATTCACTGATGTAAAACACAGAGCTTTTTCTCCCCAGCTAATGGCTGAAAGCAGCTTTCTACTGCTTTCTTGCAAACTCAATACCCAACAAATAAATGACAGTCCTGCAGGCAGTCCCGCGGGTCACACAGCAACATGCAGCGGGCAGGAGCGGCTCATGGTGAGGTAACCACCACAGGTGAGGCAGAACGAAAGCCTTGGCCACACCTTGTCTCTTACTTGTGTGTCAAAATTTCCATGAAGGTCAAAAAGAAAGAATTTTACCTAAATTGCTTGTCCCTTTTAGTTGCATTAAAATATATAAACTGGATCCACAAGCTAGGATGAGCTGAAACAGTGACACACAGGGTATTTGTGAATTCACAAGATGTCAGTTAGCATCTGGATCCACACAGAAACTGCGACTCTGCAGAGTGGTGGCAAGAAATAAAAGCCATCATCCCCCAAGCAAGCAGCAGGCACACGCCAGGAACCAATAGTGAGTGTGAGAACCTCAGCAGGGTTAAGTTGAAGTCATGACTTGAACGCTGGAATTTTGCCCTTGACTCCATAGTACCTGAATAGAATTTCTAGAATCCCCAAAACGTATTATTATTCCTTTCTTCACTGACATAATTTCAGAGAAGGGGCAGAGACACTTCCAGATGTTTGCCCTTCCCCCCATGACTGCCAGCAGGAGCAGCGGCGTGCACGAAAATTCTGAGTGTTCGCAGCTTTCTTCCGTTCCGATTCTCCGTCTTTTCAGTAGTGTGGGTTTCTCAGCAATTGCAAATCCATCTTCACTGTGTTGTTCATGTCAAATGGCATGGTCAGGCACAGGACTCCGGTCCTCCTATTTTAGCATATTTTAAACAAATAGCCATTTATTTGATTTCTAAGTCAGGTGGTGGCCATTTGCCTAAAAACTTGGTATATTTGCATCAAAGTCATAAAAGCTGGAACTTTTGATGCCACAGTGGACTGATTCCACAGTAGACTAAGACCTCAAAGACTATCCCTCCGCCCTTTAAAGGTCCTGTAAGACAGGTTCAAACTGGTTTTTATAGAGTCAGAAGCACATTCAACAGGCACCCCCACGACCACAGGCAGCATTTGTGAATGGAACCCATGTTGGAGCCATTGAAACTGAATACACATGCAGGGCTGTGGCGGCCCAAGCGTGGCTGAACTGAGAATGAGAAGGCACCTCAGGGGGCAAGATAGGCCACAGCTGAAGACATCTGGAAACTTCCTCTTAGGATAGTTTTCCTTGATTAGCATCGCCTGTTACTCTGAGGGGCCCTTGAACCCCTCCTGAGATCCTGCTTAGGTTTCCTGCATTTTCCATTTCAACTCCTTCCTTGTTTGAATAAATACGGGCCACCCAGAGACAGCTGGTCTGTCTCAGCTATCAGGGTTACTTACAAACTCTGCCCAGAGTTTGGATCCTGCTGGAGCCCTAAAGATCTCACCACTCGTCTCATTCATGTGGGCCTTCACTGTGCACTCGCTGGGAGACTGGGGATCTAGGCACAGACCCCATAAACCCTGGCTGGAACTTGGGGCTCAGACTGGGCAACAAGGGCTGCTGAGGTGAGCCTCACTCCTGAGAGTTGGGTTCCAGAGCCAGTGCCTTGTGCAGCCCCTGGAAATGTACTAGAAATGCAGAATCTTGTGCTTTCCAGCAATCCTACAGAATCCAAGTTTGCAACCTGATCCAGTGAGCAGTGCAGGAGACACTGGAATGCTGGGACCCCAGGGGCATCCCTGTCAAATCCTCCTGCTCAGGGAATCAGACTTCAGGATCCCCATGGCCCCATTTTACAGGGGAGGAAACTAAGGCTCCCAAAGGCTAAATAAGTTTTCTAAGTTGCTTGAGCTAGGATGACATCCAAAGCGTGTGTTCTTAGTCAGTGTGTGGCAGTAACAGAGGAAAATAAAGCAAGCCCCTGTCACCCCTTAGGCCTCTCCTATATGCGTCTGGACACTGGCAGGTGAAGAAGCCCTCTTCCAGGTGACCAGGAAGCTGCCACCCCATCCTGTGATGCCACAGGGAGCCTTTCAAAGCTTCAGACTTCCAACTTGAGCACCTCATATCCCCAGAGGTTTAAATGAAATGCTAAAAGGTCTTTGAAATCGTGTGTGTGTGTGTGCGTGTTTGTGTGTGTGCAAAAAGAGATCACTTTTTAATACTGTACAAATTCGTGAAACTCATGCCCATTAACCACGGCTCAGCCGTCCACACATCCGCCCCTGCCTGTGCCAGGCACAAAGCGAAGTAGCCAGTTCTCAGCCAGTCATCACTGAATAGCTATGACTGTGGTCACGGGGTGAACACAGAAAGATGAACTCAGACACTGCTACTGAAGCTTTTATGTTTGCAATGAATGTTTCTTAAGCCAAGATGTTAATTCCTGGTCATGAAAATATCAAAGGACTGTGTTATGTCTTCACATCAAAAATAATTGTAATAAGCACAGGAAAACTGCAAGCTCACCAGAAAGATGAATACTAAATTCAAGAAGAGCTGGGAGCCAAATTTAACCATATTTGGGGAGCAATACAGAATTAAAATTCTCCCCCAAGGAGAAATTAGATACAGCTTGTAAGCTATTGCAGGAAATTGCTGCTGCAGTTTCCCCAATTACGTAGGAAGTATCAATCACTTCACAAGCCAGAAACGTGGTCAATGTCACACTAATGTGTCAAATAGTACAGATTTTGTTTTAGATACGTTGAGACATTTTAGTTTGACTTCCTTTTCCTTGCCAAAAAGTGAAAATTTCACCTCCCCAAATTAGAACAAATAAATCCATTCCCAACACCTACGTTCACTATCGCTATTGACCATTATTTGCTTGCTGTTCTATCCTTTGTTCTACACCTCCGAGGGGCAATGTCAAATTACAAGAAAACAGGCTGATACTATGTATAAGAGAAAATCATTTCTCCTGATGGCACTTTCTCAATGCACAAAAATTCCAATGTTCTAAGTGACCACCCTGAGTCACTTATTGTGTCATAATCAAGAAGAAAATTCAGTTATGCTCGGTATATATTAGTAAATTGACTGAGTAGATGTCAGTTTATTTCCATCAACATTAAAAAGATTCTAAGCTTGAGGAATAATTAATCAAACAATTCAGTGAACCCTGAACCCTATTTCCTAAGAACTTTTCTAAAAAAGCTTCTACACACACACACACACACACACACACACACAAAGAAGAAAATTAAATAACATGGCTCAATAATTTTGCAACAATTTTACCATACTCTTCTAGTAAAGGATTTTAACTAAATTATTTAAAGCTATTTAAGAATTTCCTTTTAATTTCCAACATCAGAACGTCCTGGCTGTCCAATGTCAATCTGCATGTTTTGAAATACAGTCACTTCTCTCCTACTTTGATACGTTAAAGAGCAAAAGCTGAAATGTTTCTAGGTAGAGTCATGCAGGTTAAAAACGCTCTCATGCAATTGGCTTACAAAGTTGACTGGGAGAAGGATTCTCATAAAATTTTCAACTCATAAGTTCATTTATTCAACACATTCCATCTACCCCAGGTTAACCGTTTTCTTGCAAATCCTGGTCAGATTTTGAAAATGAGGTCAGGAAGACACATTCTTTTTACTAATTAAAATGAAACACTGGACCCTTGACATGGGTTTTAGAAACTTCCTGGAACTTTCACAAACCTCGCATCTTTAAGCAGGACTGCAGGGCCTCAGAATCTTCACAGAAGGCGGCTTTTGTGAGAGTGGCCTCAGCACAGGGTCGGCACCTTTCCTGCCCCAGCTCCCTGCTGCCACCCCTGACCAGCGTCGAGCCAGCGCCACTGAGGGTGTGGAGTGAGCTCGCATCCCAGCAGAACCATACACCACTTTCCACTATGGATTTTCATCTTAGCGATGAAGAAGTGAAAACATTTTTAAGCATAAACAGCAAAGTTATCAAACAGGATGCTCCCCAAAAGGAAGAGGGTAGGTATAATTTCAGCAACCAGTATCATCTCCAAAGCCACTAAAGGCATATCAGCAAATCCATCTAGACTAGAGCTTTTGAGGCAAAGCTTTAAAAAGAAGCCAAACCTTCCAGCTGTAGTTTACAAGATCTATTAGAATGGTAAACAACTGAGTTTATTTCATTTCAGGAGAGGAAAAGAAATTATCACCCAAAAGAGGTTTTTTGGTTTTGGGGTGTTTTTTTTTGTTTTTTAAGAGAAAAGCAATTAAATAGTCTTACTTAAGAGGGGATTGATCTGATACTTGAATATGCATACATTACATACATATATATCAATATAAGTGCTGAGGTTCATGTAAAGTTTTTGTTGTTAGCAAAATTCATTTTAAGAAACTATAACCACCATAAACTAAAGGTTTCAAAAATCTAATTCTGGTAGTGGTGAGAAATGGAACCAGTTCTCCAGTTGAGGAGAGCTAAAAGTCCTAGGCAAACTATTTTAAAAATATGACTGACATCTTTTTTTTATGATTGACATCTTAAAGGACCATTAAAAAAAACTGTAAAACACCTAACAGGAACCATGGAGATCCAGAAGAAGAGTCCATCTGTGACACTGACTTTTCCAAGGGCACTGATGAATGTGGAAGAGGAAATGGCTGCGAGCCTGAGAGATCCAACAGAGCTGGGAGCTGGGGTGGGGGGTCCTCAGAGAGCCCATCACCTGAGCACTGTGACGCCCAAGGGTTACCCTAGGAGTAAAGGTGAGCTGGAAGTGCCTCCAGTTCCCACGGGACCGGAGCCCCAGTCTGAGTCTTACCAGGCGCTGAAATCCTATAAATGCAACCTTGAGAGCAATTGGCTCAAGCTTCCAGATTGCGAGATCTCTTAGCACCAAAAACCCAAGTTCTCTGCACAAGACTACATCTCTCTAAGCATTAAGTTGTTTCTTTATGCGATGCTGCAAACAAGACCTGGCTCAAAGCAGTGCTATCATGTGAGAGTGTGAAGAAGATATGAGTGGAAATCGGCATAAATTAAAGACAGGGAAAGCATATCTTTAGGTCTTAGATTGAAAGCACATCCTCCACAAACTTTATAAGGCGTTCACTCTCTCTCTCTCTCTCTCTCTCTCTCTCTCTCTCTATATATATATATATATATATATATATATATATATATATAATATATGATTTCAGAAAACAAATGGAAAGGATAAAACACAACCTAGGAAATCTAGGCAAGAAACAATATAATAAAATAGCCAAAATGAATCCCTCTATAAATCCTTGTGTCAGCAGATTAGACACAGATGAAGAAAGAATCAGTGAACTGAAATATCAGTGAGGATAATATATACAAAAAGGGGCGCTAAGAAACAAGAGGGAGGATAGAAACAATGAAAGGGCCCACTCTCTATGCAACTGAAGTTTAAGGAGAAAATACATAAAATAGAGCAGAGAAATATTTGAAAAGATAACATCAGAGAGTTTTCTACCACTAAAGAAAGAGTTTACAACACAGAATTAAACTAGAAGTAAATTTAAAATTAAGATAGTGAATGTCTTAGTTACTTTTCACTCATCACTGAGACAAAATACCTGATGCCCAAAGTTGGGAAAGGAAAGGTTTATTTCTTACAGTTTTTGGAGGTTTCAGTCCATACTCAGTTGGCTCCAAGGTAGGGTGGCATGGCAGGGCCGCAGTTCATGGCGGCTGCAAACCGCAAGTGCAAACCGGCAAGAGAGAGAGACACACCTTCTTCCTGCCATTACATCACATCCTGGCTCCACCCCTAGGAGGATATAGCACTGACACCATCAATCCAAGCACTAGACAATGAACCAATCACAAATGCACAATGCAAATACATGAGGCTGGGGGCCACCAACATAAACCATGACAGTGAAAATATCTCCAAATATCTGGAAATTCAGAAAAGCATTTGTACACATAAATAATACATACTACATATAAAATCACAATACAATTAGGAAATATTTAAAAGTGACATGTTTATGTGTTACTATAAACATTGGTATGCATACATCACTGTGGGATGATGTTTTTAACTCTTTGGGGGAGATACAGGAGGGTAATATGTACATGTGAAAATTAACTTTACAAGGTCTTATAAAAGTAATAAGTGAATCTGATGCTGGCAAGATAAAAGAAGGTGGAAGGAAGAAGAAAAAGAATTAAGATGTGTTATGAACACGTACAAATTTCCTATTGTGAATGTAATCATGCACTGCAAACATAAGTTTTTCCTATTTTTAATTTTTAAAAATAAAGCCTAAGAGGCAGTGCCACTACAGTTTCTAAAGCACTAATGTGAAAAAACATAAAACACAGATGCTAAATACATGCTATATTAACAGGTACAGACGAATGGGCAGAAGTATTAAAAGTCAGCTCACCACAACAATAAACAAGGAAAATCTGAGCGGTCCTAGGACCATAAGAGAAACCGAACCTCAGCCAGAGCCTTTCCCAACCGGGCCACGACCCTGGTGGTGAGGTGAAGCCCACTCAAGGAGAAAAAGACACCAGCGCTACAAGGGACCCTGGCGTGGCACACAGCAGGACCTCTACTGACTCGGGTCCTGATAAAGACACCGCCTCAAGGGCGCAGCACCCGGCTTATTGATGCCAGGCCCCTGGAACCCCAAAATCTTGGTGCCAAGATCACAGCAAATGAGAGCCTTGTGAGGGACCCACGCGCCCTCCCGTCCTCAGGGCGCCCCATTGCCACTAGCATCAGAGAACGCGAAGAGGAGGATGACGAGAAAAACAGTCCACATTCACTTTAAATACAAATCACTGTTTTCTAATATTTTTGATCCGTAGGTGTTTGACACCTCAGATGCCGACTCAGTGGGTGTGAAGGCCTGGCCCTATAAACAAAACTAGTGCCACGATATTTAAATGTTGAATACATCCCAAGATGCAGAATTTAACATTCCAAAACCAAGGCACTCCACACATTATAGAGTAAGTGGCAAAAGTTAATATGGCCATGTGAAGGAAGGCCAAATGGCTTTTGATAGAATTCAATATTCACTTATAAAAGCCATACACATTAAAGGTAGAAATACTTTTATATTCTAAAGAGCATTTTTTAAGAAAATCATACTTAACATGAAATATTGAATTCTTTTTATGCTGAGATGGATCAATGTTAAAATAAGGTTATATGCTATCATCACTTAATTCTACATCATATTAGAATTCCAACTAGTACTTTATGGTAAGAAGAAGAAATGTTAAAGTTATAAAACTGTCACTACTCACACACAACCGAAGTGTCTATAGATAATTATCAAAACTGGTTAATCTAGCAAATTATTTGCATTTTGATACCTCATATTAACAGAAATAGACTATTAAAATAATCTTTCCAATAGCATCAAGTATATTAAATGCTTAGATAATTAGTATAATAATGGATGCATAAGATTCCTGTATTGAAAAGCTAAAACTGTTTCTGGGAGAAATTAAAGAAACCTAGAGGGATGGATATACCGCATGCAGGGATCAGAGCACGACTGCTCCCCGAACCAAACCCCAGGTCAGGGGACTCAAAATGTCAGCCTGTTTCTTCTTATGTACTGACCTGGGCAATTTAAATTTAAATTTAAATTGTGAATGTCTTAGGTATTGCTGAATGGACATGATCAAAATATCCTATGTACACTGAAACTCAGTATTTTATAAAATTAATAGCCACTCATAATAAAAGAAAAAATAGGTAAAAGTGTTGGAGAACTAGAAACACTCAATAAAGAGCAATATAAGAATGGTTTCTTATACTGAATATTGAGATATAGGGTAAGTTTCACTTAATTTACACAGTGACATTGGTCGGCAGTAAACATTCACACTCACTTTGGTATGGAGAAGGGGACTTGTGTTTCCAGCTGAGACAGCAGAGAATAACCCTACATAGCACAGGGGATCTGGGCAATGAGGGATCCATGACACATATCTAATCCCCCCGAAATTTCAAAAATCAACGATAGCCATGTCATGAACAGAAATTGAAACACTGAAACAATAAAATGTCTGTGTATAATATGGAGTTTTCTCATGATCTCATAGTACAGAAGACACCAAAAGTGCCATCATAAGGAAAGATGCTTAGTGAATCTGAACCTCTATTTGCCAAGACATATTCAGTGCATGAAAAGGCAAGTCATTCACTTGTTACAGTAAGTTAAGGAACATAGTTCTCACACCTAGAGAAACAGAGAACTCATCATGCAATAAGCATAAGACATTCAAGAGACAGTAGGCGAGAGATTTTCATGCCACCTTAGGAAGCAAAGGTCTAACAGGCTCGCGAAAAGCTCCTCAACTTCAAATGAAAATAGAGAGGTGTAAATGGAAAACTCCATGAGAGGACGACAACTGCACAGGAGCGGCTGAAATTGCAACATCAGCTGCTCCACAGCTTCCCGGCCCCAGGACCGAGGAACATGGCCCACAGCTGATGGGAGCGTGTATCGGGTAACTCCTGCGTCCAGGGTCTTTATTTTACAGTGTTTTGGCTGGGTTTCATCTGTTTAGTTTTGGGGTTTGGGTTTTCTTTGTTGTGTTTTCTGCATAACAAATTGCTAGAAAATTGGCATTTTAAAACTGCCCGTGGTGTGGCCCGGCAATTCTGCGCATGAGCAGATCACAAATGGAAATGCTCAGAAACAACAGTATACGCTAGAGTTCATGCTTCAACCGCCCCAGGGCCTCTGAAATAGAACAGTCGCATAGATGGGGGTGTTGACATAGGTGCGGCACAGCAATGACACTGAGCAAAACGGCATGGATAAGCCTTACCATATTCACGTTAGAAACCAGGCACAAAAGAACCCATACTATAATGGTTCCGTTTTTATGAAGTTGAAAAAGTGTTTTCCATAAGGAATCAAGCTTGGAAGAGAAAACACAAAAATCAACAATTCGTAAGAGATGGTCTCGCAAGCAGCTTAAATGTCCATCAACAGATGAGCAGATAAAGCACACCACAGAGCAGGTTAAGGAAGGATAAACCTGGGTCATGTGTAGGAAACCGCGATGTTTGAAATAAGTCAGACACACAGCTTAAATATTGCATGGTTTCTCTTACCTGAGAGACCCACAGTGGAGAAGAAATACAGTGCAAAATCAAAGAGAGATAACAGGAAACAGGGAGATGGATCTTTTGCAGAAAGAAAAGGGACCAACACACGGAGGGAGGGGCAGGTAAAAACAGGAACTAAGATGATTTTCCCCCGGGAACCAGCTCCCCACAATGAGTGTGACCATCGTATACTGCACATACGTTCTAACAAAAATAAAAACCGGACAGAAAGGAAGGAGAGTACTCTAAGTCAAAGACGGGGAGCTGCTGGGAGGGAGAGGGCAGAGCGGGTCTGAGGAGGCCGGGCAGGGGTTCTGTGTGCGTCATTCCCCGGCTCGGTGTTCACAGGAGCGCTGTCTGTGTTCCCGGGCGCTGAGCTTGACGCAGGGGCCGTGCACAGGTGAACGCAGCACCCACCCGTTTAAGAACCCTGGAAGCACCTGCTGGCGTGCAAGCACGTTCTGCCTCCCGCGTCATGATCGTAAGCTCTGCACCAGCAGAGGTATTCGTTTTCAGCACCAAGGTATCTGCTGCGTGTTAAGCAATATTCATTATAATGAGTGATGTTGAACAAGTGGATGAATCCAAGAGTGAATTAACACAATATCTGTGTTTGAGCCAGATCCACAGTTTCTAGGTTTGCCCCATCACCCAAGTGACAAACCAACTCTGCTTCGTTGTCATTTGTCAACTGAGACCAGTATCGCCTCGACAGTTCTGATCAAACTGTCAAGGGGTTTGCCTGAGACATTACACTATTATGTGATAGCTTCCTGGAAGTAAAAATAATGCGTATTATTGCCAGAGTTCATAAAGCAGCACCTCAAGCAATGAAAATAACTGCAGAACATAGACGAAAACCCTCCTTTGTTGATATTGTGCCTTGTGATTAAGTAATACTCTAAAGTGGATGATATTTCCTGCTTTGTAGGGACTGTATACAAAATATAACTTTTTTTAATGGCACTGTACTTTGGCTGTTTAGTTAACTTTCTAAGACTTAAAAAAAAAAGCTCTGAATGCCCTGGGCATATGGTGCATCTTCCACTTCCATGGGCTGGATGTGTGAGGTGGTGTGACCGTCTCTCTCGGAGCTCCCAGGGTGATATGAGGGTGATCGTCAGGCTGTGTTCTTGGCTGAAGGCTTTGAGGGAAATGCATTCTTAAGTTGATTCCCCTTGCTGTCTAGAGAGGCTCCTTGCAGGCCTGAGGAGGATCCACTTGGTGCTTCTTGCCACGAGACCCTTGCATGTGGACGCCTCTGTCGTCAAGGCAGTGGAACAGCACCTGAGGCCCCTCAGGCTTGAGTCCATGATGTCTTCTTCTGTCCCAGTCAAAGAAGGTTTTTAAACAGCCCGAATAGTGAGGTCAGACTACTCTACAAATCTTCAGATCAACCAAGCCATGTGACATAGTCCGACCCTGAGAAGAAACCCCGTCCTGCCCCATTCCGGGATCAAGCTTGCCATGGGATACAGGGGAACCTGCGGCTGCTTAGGCTACTGCGTTACCAAAGATGTTCTTACTAGTGAGGGGGGCACATTTCTAAAAAGTCACAAAAGACCGTGTGACCAAGTACTCCCTAGGACTCTTAATAAATGCTACTTTTAAAGAACAACTATTGGCAATAACTTATTTTCTTGTCCTTTGATAGCTCTACTGCAGAGGTTTACAAACTGATAGGTTACAATCTTTTAATGAGTCATACAATCAGTTTAATGGCTTACAAATGACTCATTTTGCATTGAAATAATAAAAGAGGAGAAAACAGAAATATTACAAATCAACTGAGTATGATGGTGTTCATCTGAAACCTTGAAATCAATTGTTATCTCAGGTGGAAGAAAACCTCCCTAATGACTGAGTATTATGTATATACACGTATCCAAGGAGATGCACCTCATGGTCAGGAAACTTTGAAAGCTACTGCTCTAGATTATCAGAACCACATCATTACTGGGCAATCACCAGTCAATAAGCACCATCCTTAATGTCAAGTCGACATCCCTTTCCACCATGCTAGAGAATAGATCCAAGTCTTCTAGACTTCTGTGGTTTTGCAACATGAATTTCTCCAAGAAGCAAAATAAATAATTCTTTATTACATAACTTCTGCATCTTTGGTTTTCAGTTTCTTGTGCTTCAGCTGGACAGCCTTCACATCCTGCCCATGTCTACTTCTCTCGGTCTGCTGACTTTAACTGGTCTTTAACTTCACAAGCACTCT
>PVJX010048709.1:0-11377 GCA_004027295.1 Dolichotis patagonum
CTCTAGGTCTAGTACACAATTTCCAGCTCCCATCTAGCTTTGCTGAGGTAGGATAGAAGAAACAGGCCTAGAAGGAAGATAAGCAGAAGGGAAATGAGAAAAGTTATAATCTTAAAATTGTACTTTTAAGAAAACTCCAGGCCAGGCATGGTGGTGCACAGCTATAGTACTTGTACTCTGGGAAGCTGAGGCAGGAGGATCACAGATTTACACCAGGGCCTCTTTGGATCACATGTGGTAATGGTGCAGCTGGTAGTTTGAGGAAGTTTGTCCAAAGATTTGGCCGCCATATATAGAGGCTCAATAAAATCTTTTATTTCAGAGATCCCTCAGTCTAAGGTTTTGGTTTAATGACACTGATCTAGGTGTGGAAAGTGCTTTGCCTGCCCTATATCCGGCTTCTGCTGAATGAATCTAGTTAAAAAAACAAGCTGGCTTGGAAAAATGTCCATCTGACTGAATTAGTTTCCAAAACAGGTCTTTCTGGCATTCAGCAAGTTTTTTTGGACTCTTTGTGAGACAAATTCATATCTGTAAAGGAAATCTACATTTGTGAGGTAATTTTCTCTCTGCACCAAGGCTAAAATCACTAGAAATCCTTATGGAAGAGAAGATACTGGCTTTCATCCTCGCAAGGAGCCTTACCTTTGTTTAAAGTCCTCTCTTGACCATCTTGTCTTAACTAGACTTTTACCTTCCTTCCTTATTTTGGCAAAAATTGGTTTTTATCTTAAGAACAATCTTTTTGGAAAAACAAATTTTGGATGGAAATATTCAGGTGTTTGTAAAGAAAAGAGAGGAGCAAACATAGACATTTGTGGATTAACAGAAGGTTTCAGCATAGTAATATCAAAGATTGGGTGGGTCAGAGAGACACCTTGCTTCTCCCCTGGTATTAAAAGGGCTCTACACAAGTCTGCTCTGTTTCTTCCATCAAGAGGAATCTAAGACAGGAAGGCAGAGGTTATGTTACTTAACCAAGTCTGTTTTGCTGGTTGCTAAAACAAGTTTTGCAAAAAAAAGAGTTGATTCACCATTCATCCAGTTGTGCAAATCTCAGATCCACCTGCCTGAGGACAGGGTTTAGGGATATTTATGGGATAAAGGAGGATTGTGTAAGGCATGGAGAAAGCTGCCTGGGGTAATCCGTGCTCTGTGTCTGTATGATCGACCTTTACGGCTTTCATTGTGTCATAGGGCAGGGAGGTTACTCAATCCAAAGGCTCAATCTGAGCTTCAACTGTCTATCTGGATTCATTCACCTGCTCAGCATCAAAAGTATGAGAAAAGTTACCCTTGCTCCCAGCACATAAAGGATCTCCAGTTTATAGAAAGGGAGAATGCAGTATACATCCGTAGATTTAGCCAGGCTGCTGTCCACCAGAAGGCCCGGATGATGCTGGATCCTCCTTGACATCAGGGTGGGGTGGTGGTAGTGGTGGTGATGGTGGTAGCTTCTGTGCTCCGCAGAAAGAAACTAGAGAGCTAGTGTATATATTTTTTAAAAACCCTAATCCTTAAAGATCTATTCAACCTCCCAGTTACAGTTTCCTTCTATTTTATCTGTCCCTCAACTTTGAGGGATTTGGGGCTTCTGGGTCATCTGACTGGTTGTCTGTTGTTGGATTGGTGCGTAGATTCTGTCAAATGCAGCTGGAGCATAAGTAAAAGCAGCCTGACACTTGGGCCTGAAAGAGTACCCATTAGGATCGTGTGTCGATCACACGATGAGCCCGAGTCAGAGGTGCCTAAAGCTGCACCTACTCAAAGGCGTTCGTTTTTAGGCAGTCGTGCATGCATATTCTTTTTCTTTTGTTTCTTTCCTTTTTAAGAATTATTTTAGTTCATTAGCACATGTGTGTTAGTATATACTGTTTACACTCCTTCTGGGGAATTGGTGCATGAACATAACACATCTTAATTCCTTTCTTCATCCCATGTCCCTGCCCTCCCACTTCTCTCCACCCACCCCTAATTATTATTACATATATTTAAGTCAGCTATAATAAAAAAGGTAAAGTTTTCTATGTCTAAAGCAATAAGGTTTTCTTAAGGTTAAAATGCTATTGGTTAAACTTGTACTTGATTAAAAATACTACTGGTTAAAACTAGATTAAGAAAATATTTTGTGCTTTATCAACACTTTTTTTTCCTGTTTTCACTGGTAGGTTTTGGTAACTTAAAAAACTGAGATCTAAGAGTTACAGTTTTTTTTCTGAGATAGGATCTTTGTAAGCAGTTCAGACTAGATTTGTGCTTACTATGTAGCTGAGGTTGGCCTCACACTTGCAATGATTCTCTTATCTCAGCTTCCTGAGTGCTGACATTACAGAAATACACAAGAGTTAAAGATTATTTAAATACTGGTCTGTTATAAAATGTTTTCAACAATCAGTTTATAACTGATTAAACACCTATTATGTTGTAGTCCATATTATATATACATATATCTGAAACTACAGATGTGTATACATCTAAAGACAACATGTTATATGTCAGAACTTTGTGTAATGTTAGAAAGTTTATAAAGTTAAAACTATATAAATTCAATGCATGCAGAATAACCAATAAGTATTCATTTTTATACAATATACCTTGCATTTAGTTCTTAGTCATATAAAATTACAAAAAGTTTGGTGTCCCTATTTTTGTGCTTGATGCAATTTGAGCAATTTTGATCTCCATTTACTGATTTTGACTAAACAAACTTTATTATTTCATGAATGAAAGAGACTTATATTGGATAATAAGTCTTTGTTTTCCTTAACAGTTCCCTAAACTTACAGAAGATCTAGAGATCTCTTGTCACTTGTCAGTGTTGTTACACTACACAAATCTGCTAACAGCATCTAAGTTTTGTCTGATGTAAAAGGGAAATTAATGTATGTGAAAGATTTCTACATAGCTGTGATGTTAATTGTTGCTAACTTCTTACTATATTAAATGCATTTATGTTTCCCAAACATTTAAGCCTTTGGAAATACAAAAATTAAAAAAAAAAACTCATCATATTTGTGTCTCCAGCCAAAACTGTTTGGAATAAAAGACTTTTTCAGGCTTATGTACCAGTGTTGTTAATCATACAGTCCAGGCAGTATTGCTCTAATGATTAAATGTTGGACATTAGAAACCTATAAAGTATAACTGTAAGCAAGTATTCTACTTAGTTGTTTTTTTTAAAAAACTAACAAATTTCAGTGAAAATTTATTTATGAAATTTAATATTTTATCATTAGATAAAGGTAATATTTAGGTCATTTCATACTAAAATGGGAACATAAATGTATTTTTAGGGATAACTTAAAAAACTCTACTTGTTCTGGTATAGTAATGTCATAGTTGATATTCTGAAATGCCATGTTTGATCTTATTATTCCCCTTGTAAATCTTTATAACTGTTATCTGTTAACATTCTGCAAAAGTGTGACCTTTAAAAGACTATCTAATCAATATATTTAGATGATAGACCTATAATACAAATAAAATATGACAGTGACTCCTAATATTGATACTGGACATGATTAATGAAAGAGATAGTTATTCTCTAATCACGCTTTATATTTCAAAGTGCCCGATATCCAGATCAGGCTATAATAATTAAGATAAAGACCTACGGCTCCCAGTTCAGTACTGGTGTAACTGATCTCCTGGATTTTTGACAACCAAGACTTGGAGATCAAAGATACAAGAGACTACTGGGCTAAAAGGACAGCCAAAGTTTTTTCCCCTGCCCTGTAAGGTCAGCCAGGACCCTGGGAAGAATGAGACCCCTCTAACAAAAGGATCCTATAACTCTGGTGAACCCATTACTCAACCTCCAAGCAGGGAGCTTGTTGAAAGTCAACCATTTGGCATTGCACCAAAGGAAGGATCACCAAAGAGGTAAATGTCCTCCGTGCCTCCTGATGGGAAATTTCCCATAGGTAACCAAATGGTCAAGCAAGGTCATGACTCATCCTAACAAATGACACATTTGGTGGAGACCAAACTAGAGAATCTAAGCATAATGATAATACAAATATTGCTATTTTATCTAGTATATTTCTTAACCATTGTTATAATTGAAATAGGACATTAGATTTCTTTAATGAGAAGAATCTGCATACTCTTAAACTCCACCTGTTGTATTTAGGTAAACACTCAAAAACAAATATAAATTATTATTAAAAGTAAGAGAATATGCCAAATATCACATAATTTTTTCTGAGTTCTACTTTGAATTTTTGGTCCTTGCTTGTTTGACATGGTTATAAGATAAAACTTCAGCATCAATGAATTGCCAAAGTTTTTGTCTTCTTTTTCTGACTGTCAAAAGATGATAGTTCACCAAACAACAAAACTCATCTGTCTTTGTCTCCTTTACAGCAGTCAGGGCAAGACTCTGAGTACCTGGCTGGGAAGTTCAGTGCCAGTCCTCGGCCTGAAGCAATTACAAGAAGACAACCCTTCAGCCCTTCCATGCTCATTAACAGTCAGGGATTGAAGTTTCAGTAGGGAAATTTAATATAATGTAAGTATGAAGAACCAAAAAAAAGTAAATTCGCCAGTAAAAAACATGAGCTCAAAGTGCCTAAGTGAAGCAGCCATGGATCTCATCCTGGCCAATATTACGCCAAAGAACTGGAAGAATTAAATCAGCTTCACTAACGATTATATAGTTGTACAATGTTTTTCTAAGTTACAGATAATAAAATTCTCCTTGGGAGTTCTGAGATAGAGTAAGTGGTTTTCTTTCTCAAGCAATTCACTACAGAAATCTCCAAATATCTAAGCCTCTGACTGTTCCTTCCGAGCAAATGCTACAAATAAAGTAAAAACTTCCTTGTTAGAGAAAAGATTAAAGAACCTTGAATCCAAAAGTGGCTAAGAAAAAGCTCCAGGGCTGGGGATATAGCTCAGTGTCACAGCACCTACCTGGCAAGTGTAAGATCCTGATTTGATTCCTGGTACAAAAAAAGAAAGAAAGAAAGAAAGAGCTCCAAATTGATTTATAAAGAGGCACAAAGAAAAAGAAAAAAGGAAAGATGAAACTTGGTGCTCACCACCTGTGAAAACACATCAGGAATCTCCAAACTTTTTGCCCATAGATTCCTAAAAATTCATTTTTCAATTTTTTTAAAGAATGACAAAGAGCAACCAATGCTGGCTCAAAGGAAAATACTTTATTCGCCTTCCCCCAGTGCTAAGGAGACAGTGGTGAGGACTCTGGGAAGGTTGTGTCTGAATGACTCCATCGGGGGTGCTAAGCCCTTCATGATACCTATATGTGTATGGGGAGTCAGTCACATGCCTGAATCTGGGCTCAATTATCTGAATTCATTCACCCATCCTTTATGAGGAAAGTGCATAAAATTGGAAAAATCAGTTTATTCATAACTGTTTGGCTATATTGGGAGGGCACCTGTCCTACCCCTTAACACTTGAGTGTACAGAAGAGTTCAGTTTATAGAAGGACTGGGGAAAAAAGGCAGGAAATATGAATACGTAGATTTAGTCAGATTTTTGCCCACCAGAGGGCCTAGGCCAGTGGTGGAGAACCTGTAGCATACGTGTTTTTCTTTTAAGACAAACGATGTTAATATAGTGGGTTTTTTTCTAAACTAAAACCTCAGTATTCAGTTTCATTGCAGTATTCAGATTGGCACTTTGTGACAAATAAGTGGGTTCTGGTTTGCAGTTTGACACTCAGTCTCTAAAAGGTTTGCCATCATTGACCCAGGCTACATTGAATCTTTCTTTCTTGATGCTAGAGCTGAGTGGGGTGTGGGGTGGGGGATGGTTTCTGCTCTCAGCATAAAAACCTAGAGAAATAAATGATCACTTTCTAGAAAAATCCGAATATTTAGACCTCTACTTTAATCTTTTGGTTGCATATTATAGGATGAATATTCGGGAGTGGTGGCATTAGCATGCTCTAATGGTAGACGTTCAGCCTTCTGATGTCAAAAAGTTGCCATCAGATACCTGCACAAGCCCAAGGGAAGGGTCAGCGGTTTTAATTTGTTTGAACGACTTCCAAGTTTTTGAAAAATAACTTAGGCAGCTATGATCTTCATCTTCATCAAGAGCTGTTCTCTATAGCAAAACTAACAGGAACATGTTGTTCACATGAGAACTTTGAAACCGGTGGTGGTAGTAACTAAAAACAAGTAAAGCTGGAGGATTCTCCTTGGTTTCAGTGTTGTCTTTTTTTTTTTTTCTTTTGCTCATTCCTCATTGTCCAGGGGCTGAGAGGAATGAAAAATCTGGTTATTTCCTTTTGACCAGGGACATAGATCTGGGTGAGAAAAACGAAATGGTTTAAACACATTTGGAAATATTTATGGGATCCCAGGCAAGGTGGCAAACTGATGTTAAATTATCCTTGTTGCTGCAGAAGTAGTACACGAGAAGGGAACAAGCTAGGTTTTAAACAATGGCTAAAATATATTAACTATTGCTTTTAAAAGGTTCTAGATGCTTAACCTAAAGTTAAAATTATCAAACTATAAGGCAAAAGAGAGACTCACAACTAGAAGGTATCTAATCAACAAGTCTTGTGTGTGGCGGGGGGTCCTTTTTTCATCTGAAGTTATATATCTGGGTTTCCACTTCTCTTTGGATGTTTTCAGTATGGGGAAATTGAACTCACAGTCCCCCGCACACTAGGTACGTGTTCTGCGACTGAGTTGTATGCCCTCTCCAGATGTCAACATAAATATAGCAAATAAAATGAGTAATAGTTCACACTTCTTGCTTGCAGAAAGATAACAAGAACAAATATATTTATCACTAGTTACATGGGCACATGAAAGTTTTTAAAGAATAAAACAAGGAGAATTACATCAGGTATGTTGAAGCAATAATCCTTGAACACAATAATTATTAACAAGAGTGGCATCAGTCTGAGGTTGAGCAGACAGTTGCTAAGTAGATGTTCTTTTTTTTTTTTTGGAGTACTGGGGATTGAACTCACGACCTCATACTTGCCACACAGGTGCTTATGCCACTGAGCTAAATCCCCAGCCCTAAGTAATGTTCTTGTACAAGTGTTTTGTGGTTGCAAAGTGGCTTCTGCGTAAGCTTGCAGTGCGGCAAGGTCTTTTGTGATGCTTATTATCATGGAATCAAACCTAAGAACTCTTCTGTCATATCCTGCTTAATTTTTTTGGTAGGATTGGTATAAGTCACTCCATTTTGCTTCTGACGGTTTTTATATTTCTTTATAGTCCCTCTTTTTAAATAAGATTTTATTATGAAAACAGCTTAACGAACTATCCTATAGTTAGGTTCAGTTGTTCCTTGTTTCCAGGATGGACTTATTATGCTGGTTGTTAATCTGGTTTGGTCCCTCCTTGGAGGGGAAGTGACAAATGACTGGGAGTCAGTGTCAAAATACTTTTAGTCACATTTGAAAAACATGGTGGTTGAGAAAGAGTGGTTCTCATTCTAACCTTACCTGGAGTCCATTATTAAATTCAATTTTATCTGTTTTTATCTGTTATGGATATCATTCCAAAGAACTGGGCCAACATTATCTTGTTGAATGCAGTATACTTGCAGAATCTTAACTGGCAATAGGTTTCTTAGTTGCTTTCTCATTGTCGGAACAAAATATCCAACACTCACAATTTAAAGGAGGAGAGGTTTATTTTTGCTCGTGGTTACAACCCTGGTGATCCAGCTCAAAGACAAAAACAGCAGGGTGGAAAGATCTGGTGGACGAGGAAGGCTGTTCAGGTCATGATGGCTATGAGGTAGAGAGAAAAAAGAGGATCCGGGTAAGTGCAGCCTTTTGGGGGCTGTGGGGGACTGGCAAGGGGCGACGGAGAGATGACTCTGGAGATCAGGGTGATGGCACAGATCTGATTTTATTAAAGAAGTACAGGAGTATATATAGGCTGAGTATGAAGGGCGGACGTGAGCTTCAGGAAGGGCGGAAGTAGGCTTAGGGAAGGCGTGGATTCACTGTGGGGTGGGCTCTGAGCCAGGCGGCCCTGGCAGGAATGCTCTACTTGGTATGCCAAGGAACGGGAGTCTGAGTGTGCTCAGACTCTCTCTTCTGCCAGGGCGGGCCAGCCAGACCTCAGGGCCTCGACGTCACACAGATAAGGACATATCCTTTCAGGTCATGTCCCCAGTGACCCACTTGTAACCAGGATTCATCTCATAACAGCAGTTAGCAATGAACTCATCAGGGACTTAGTCCACTGATTTGTACAGCACTCATATGATCCAATCCTCTTCCAAACACAGAGGGCTTTTAGGGGACTCTGCAAATCTAAACCATAACATTCTGTCTCCAGTCCCTAAAAGATTCAAGTCTATCTTTTTATGAAAAACACATTTAGTCCATCTGTGAGAGTGACTAGAAATTCTAAGTCCAAAGTTTGAGACTCAAAGTGAACTCTTGGTTGTGAGCCCCTGTTAAAAAAAAGCTAAACATGCTGACATACAGTGGCACAGGGTAAACATTTCCATTTCAAAAGAGAGGAGTAGGAGAATAGAAAGAAATCAGACCAAATTAAGACTGAAACACAGCAGGACAAACATTAAAACCTGCCATTCCAAGTCCAGCATCTGAGGTTAGCTGCAGCAACCTTTGGGCTACAAAGGCCTTGAGTGGCCCCACCTCAGGGCATTGCCAGTTGCAGTCCTTATGACTTCTCTTGGAGCAATTTCATTCACTGCCTGCGGCTTTCCTCAGCAGACATTCCATGTTCCTGGAATGCCCAGTATCCTGGGTTCTCCACTCACTTTACTGTCACAGTCACACACTGCCCACTCATCAGTACACACAGGTCTTTCCCTGAAATCTGGATGGAAGCCTCCCCGACCCCACAACTCTTGCATTTTTTATGCCTATAAAACCAGTACCATGTGGATGATCAGCCAATGTCTGATGCTAGCTCAAGTAGTATCCTTGACTCTTTAACCTCAGAGACTGCAGCAGCCTCTGAGGTCCTGGATAGTTGAGGACTTTAAACCAAACTCTAGGACAATCATTTCCTAGGTAGCCCTTTTCAAGCAAAGTGCTATTGGGATTTCTTTTCAAAGCAAGGTTTTCCAAAACTGTTTATGTTTCTACAACCTTGAGCTAGTGAAGAGTGGCATTTTGCTGATTCCTGAGATGCCCTCAAGCCATCTTTAGTATTGTCTTGTTGCAAATTACTTAGCTTCATAAATGTTAATATATTTGGTAGCCAGATTCTCCAAGGTACTAACATTGCAAGTGCTGCCTTTCCATCTAAACATCACATCATTTATTTGGCTCTGGTTTTTGCTCCTGCTTCTCTCTATAGATCTTGCTAAAAAGAAGCAAGCAATACTGATGCCGTAGCCTGAACACTGGGGTGCATCAAAGTTTTCTCTGCCAGATGAATTAGTCTACTGCTATTGGTCTCAGTCTCCTGCAGTCTCAGAACATGGGCAAAATGCACACAAATTTTCTGCCAGAGTGTAGCATATATGGTCTTTGGTTTAACTGTCAATGGAGTCCTTGTTTCCAAGTGAAATCTCCATAGCCTAGCCTTTACTATCCACACTTCTGTCATCATTCTGGGCTTTTGAATTTATACACAGCTAATTAGAACTATATATTTATAGTACTTACTCTGGCATTACTGACAAGAAGTTGAGTGTTCTGTCCAGTTTCAATAGAAGTCATAAATCAACAAAATGTAGTTTTGCTCGTGACTCCAGGCTTTGGGTGTGAGTTCTCTGAAGCCCTTTGTTACTGCTCTGGGACTCCAAGTGTCAGTGGCCCTTGACCCTTCGCATTACAGTTTTGGACTCTCAATCACCACTCTCAGCTTCTTGCAACTGAGGCTAACCATCGGCTACTATCCAAAGCTCTTATTGGCTGGTCCACATTGATTTCTACTGCTGTTGCTGAAGATTGTTTCTGCCAGCTAACACTAGTGGTTGACCCTAATCATCTCTGCATGATTTCCACACATCAGTGCTGCTGGTTTCTGCTGCTCTGCAGCCTTGCTGGATACTATTGCTGTTTGATGCTGGTCAATGCAAGTCATTGCTGATTGCTGCTTATCACTGCCACCCATCTCTGGAACTCCTCAGGGCTAACAATCCTTAGGGTTTGTAGCTAATTTTTTAGTGTGATAGTCTCTCTCCACAACACCCAGGATAAGAATCTTGAGTAGTTTTACAGACCCGTCCAATCAAGCCCACACTACCTGAGAAATGAATCAAAAAACAATTACAGGACCATTGACATGGGTCTTTATTTGGACTGGACCTGTGTTATAGCACAGGGAGGACTTGAGGGAGTCCTTCTAGGTCAACAGGAAGAGTGTGAGGGGAGTATATAGAGCAGCAAAGGAGGGCACAGTTGTCTGAAGTTAGTCCAAGTTTCAAGCTCTGACAAGGTGGGGTTGTGAAGTCAGCTGGGATTAGTTGAAGTCTCAAACCTACTTTGGTAGTGTTGTGTGAAAGACACAGAGTAGATTCATCTGGATTGTTCCAAATTCAAGGCTTATGACTGGCTCAAATTCAAGGCCACTGATTGGTCCAAAATTCAAACCTGCTCCAGCCAAAACAGATATCTCCAGGAAGTCACTCAGAACATCTAGGACATAGGCAGGTAAGTGCTGGGGGTGTTTTTATGATCTATTTCACAACTAGAACCAGAATTCAACCAAATAAAACTAAGAGAAATTCTGTGAATTGAGATCCTCTGACTATTCCCTACTATTGGATATCCCTGAACCAGGACTCTCACTATGAAGCCCAAAGAAGAAGGAGCAAGAAACAAGAAAATGCTCACAGATGCCAAAGTTACTCACCGAATAAAACTACTTCCAAACTCAGAAACTATTTCTCTATTGAACAGATGAAATTAGAAACCAAAGTTTGGAGGTGCTGAGCTGATAGCAAATCCAGGGTCTTGTCCCTGGGACCTAAGGCTTAGAAAGTGGCTTAGACTTGTCTGTGGCCTCTCAATACCAGTAAGGGTACAGCTGTGGGCAAAAAGTCATTCCAGACCTGTCTCCTAGGTGGCTTCCCAAATTGTTACCCAGACAGGTCTGTTTGCTGTTGTACAATCACTGAGATGACATATTTGAAAGAGTTTATTCAGAGGGTTGTCTGTGTGGAGACAGTAGAGCAAGTCTCAAATCCACTTTCCCAAAGACAGGGTTTAGGGATATTTATGAGGTGAAGAAGCAAGGTGGTTCTAAGATACGGGGAAAAGTGATTGGAAGTAAGGAAAAGTGAAGTAATCCACGGTCTGTGTGCATGTAATCAAACTTCTTGATTCCTTATGAGACACAGTTTCAGATAATGGTGACATTGTTACCCACAGGATACTTACACAAGACCAAGGGAAAGGGCAATGGCTTCCACTGGTGTGGACTACATCTACATTCCTGAAAAACCA
>PVJX010048710.1:0-11371 GCA_004027295.1 Dolichotis patagonum
ACAATCAAACTTTATGATACCACAATTCCCCACTGTGACATCATATTTGCCCACTGTGATATCACCAGGACAATTGTGACATCACAGTGCCCAACTATGATATCACAATTCTGTATTGTCACCCAAGAATGACATATTGTTACCTCATGATGTCCAGTGGGAACATCACAATTGCATATTATAGCGAAACAACTCCCTGAGTATGAGCTCCAGTTCTATAATTATAGCAGCACAATTAACCTTTATGACATCACAATTCCCAATTGTGACAACACAGTGACATTTTATGACAGCATAGGTCCACATTATGGCATCACACTACCCCATTGTAACAACACCCTGCTCTATTTTGACATCATTATACCCACATCAGGAATTGTCAATTCCCCATTAGTAATAGACAATTCTGCATTGATGATACAGTTTTCTCTTGTGACCTCATAACTGCTCAGTGTGACACAAGTGCCCATGATGACATCAAAGTCCCCATTATACCATCACAATTCCTTTTTTTAAAACATTATAATGATTCACTGTCACCTCAAGTGCACTGCGGTGACATTAACTTGGCCCATTGTGACAGCATCATTTTCAGTGTGACACCACAGTTACCATATTATCACCTCACATTTCCCTCATTAGAGCAGCACAATCAACATTTATAATAACACAATACCCTAATGTGATGACATAGATGCATGTTTTGAGATCACTGTACGAAATATGGCCTCTAAATGTCCCATTGTGATATAATCATTCCTTATTGTGACTTCACACATCCTATTGCGGTATCACACCACTGCATTGCAACATCATAGTTCCCCATATGACTTAAGAATTCCCCATCATGATGACATAATGATCACTTACAACATCACAATAAACCCTAGTGATATCGCAGTTCTCCAGTGAGAAGAGTAGATGCATGATTGTGACAGAACAATACTCCACTGTGATATCACAGCACCCTATTGTGACACCACTGTACCCCATAATGAGACACTTTTCACTGTTACTTCACAATTCCCCATGGTGATCTCACATTGTCCTCGTTACCATATCAGTGTCCTCATTATGGCACCATGCCATTTATTTATGCTGTCACTATGCCCCTCTGTGACCTCCAAATTCCCTATTGTGATGTGAAATATCCCATCATGACATCACAATTCTCTCCTGTGCCATCAGGATACCCCCATTAGGATCTCACTCTTCCCCCATTCTGATTTTATAAAGCAACGTCACGAGCTCATAATTTCCATTTTGATCACATAATGCTAAATTAGGGCCCCATCACAACCTATGTTTACCTTAATTATGATTAGAAGATCTTCCAAGGCACCCTTCTACAATTCATACAGCTCCAAGCCCCTAAAACGTACTGGATTCAGAGTTCTAATATTTATGTTTCAAATTGTTTCTGCTAAAATATGCCTTCAATTAAATGTAACATTTGCTTTTTCAGGCATTTCAGAACTCTTTTCAGTATCAATGTATTGGAAGAATTGTAATTTTTTTTCTATTTCTTTAATAATAGGTTTCACACATAAAACCAGATGTAAGTTTGATATTTTTTTACTTTTCATTCCTTTCCTTAATTTTACTACTCCTGCTGTGACATCACCATGTCCTACTGGCACATCATAATGCCCTATTGTGACCTCGTATACTGCCAATGTGACATCACATTTCACAATTAAGATGTCACAATTCTCATCATAACATTTAAATTATGTTACAATATCACAATTGCCAATTGTGACACCACAATAATGGATATGACATCATGGTATCACATTTTGTCATCATGCTATTGCTTTGTGACATCATAAGGCACTATTATGACATGTGTTCTATTGTGACCTCGCAACTCCCAGTATGACATTACAATTTTCCTTTGAAATATCATGATTGCCCACTGTGATATCACAATTGCCCACTGTGATATCACCAGTACAATTGTAACATCACAGTGACCCAGTATGATATCACAAATTTGTATTGTCACCCAATAATGCCATACTGTTACCTCATGATGCCCAGTTGGAACATCAAAATTCCCTATTTTATCAAAACTACTCCTAAATTATGAGCACATGTTGCCTAATTATAACAGCACAATTAACCTTTATGACATCACAATTCCCAACAGTGACATCACAGTGACATGTTATGACATCATAGTTCCACATTATGGCATTACAGTACCCCGTTGTGACAGCACACTGCCCTATGTAGACTTGATGACACCCTCATCATGACTTGTCAATTCCCCATGAAGACCTGAGAATTCTCTAAGAATGTTACAGTTTTCTTTTGTGACATCATAACTGCCCAATGTGACACAAGTGCCCATTGTGACATCACAGTCCCCATTATTCCATAAAAATTCCCCTTTTTCACAGGGTAATGATTCACTTTCACCACAAGGTGACCTGTGGTGACACTAGTTTTGCCCATTGTGATATCATCATTTCCTGTGTGACATCACAATTACCCTATTAAGACCTCAGAGTGGCCTCATTAGAGCAGCACAATCAACATTTATGATACCACAATTCCCCACTGTGACAACATAGTTGCACATTATTACATCACTGTACCAAACATGGCATCAATATATTCCATTGTGCAATCATCATACCTCATTGTGACTTCACACATCCTATTGTGGAATCACAGTACCACATTGTGACATCATAGTTCTCCATATGACTTCAGCGTTCCCCATCATGATATCATAATCGTCCATTACTGCATGACCATAAACCCTTGTGAAAACACAGTTCTCCAGTGATTACAGTAGATGCATCCTTGTGACAGAACAACATTCCACTGTGACATCACAGCTCCCTATTGTGATACCACTGTACCCCAGGATGCATGTTTTTCATGGTTACTTCACAATACCCCATTATGGTCTCACATTGACCTCGTTATCATCTCAGTGTCATCATTATGGTATCATGGCATTGTTTATCTGTCACTATGCCGCACTGTGACCTCCAAAGTCCATATTGTGACATCAAATATCCCATTATGACATCAAAAGTCTCTGCAGTGCCATCAGGAAACCCCTATTAGGATCTCACTCTTCCCCCATTCTGACTTTATAAAGCCACATCATTAGTTCATAATTTAAATTTTGATCACATAATGCTCCAATAGTGCCCCATCACAACTTATGTTTACCTTAATTATGATTAGAAATTCTATGAAGGCACGCTATAACACTTCATGCAGCTCCAGGCCCACAAAAAGTACTAGATTCAGAGTTCTAAGATTTATGTTTAAAATGTTTCTGCTAACAAATGAGTTTACTTGAATGTAACATTTGCTTTTTCAGCCATTTAAGAAATCTTTTCCAGTCTCAATGTAGTGGAAAAATTGTAATTCTTTTATCTATTTCTTTTAATACTAGGCTCACACACAAAAAAAACCACATGCCAGTTCGATATTTCATTCCTTTTCCTTCCTTTCTTTTCCTTTTCCTGCTGTGACATCGCCATGTCCAAATGTGACATGATAACGCCCTATTGTGATCTCATATACTGCCAATGTGACATCACAATTCACAATTCAGATCTCACAATTCTCATCATGATATTTCAATCATCTTACAACATCACAATTGTCAATTGTGACATCACAATAATGGATACGACATCATGGTATCACATTATAACATGATGCTATGCATTTGTGTCATCATAATGCCCTATTGTGACATGTGTTCTGTTTTAACCTCGCAATTCACATTATGACATTAAAATTTACTTTGTGACATCATGATTGCCAACTGTGACATCACAATTGCCCTCTGTGATATCACCAGGAACATTGTGACATCACAGTGCCCCACAATGATATCACAATTCTGTATTGTCACCCAAGAATGCCATATTCTTACCTCATGGAGCCCAGTGGGAACATCACAATTGCATATTATAGCGAAACAACTCCATGATTATGAGCTCCTGTCGTATAATTATAGCAGCACCATCATCCTTTATGACATCACAATTCCCAATTGTGACGTCACTGTGACAGGTTATTAGAGCATAGTTCCACATTATGGCATTACAATACCCCATTGTAACAGCACCGCGCCCTTTTTTGACATCATGATACCCACATCAGGAATTGTCAATTCCCCAATATGAACAGACAATTCTGCATTGATGTTACAGTTTTCTCTTCTAACGTCATAACTACCCAGTGTGACACAAGTGCCAATGATGACATCAAAGTCCCCATTATAGCATCACAATTTCTTTTTTTTTCAAAGTATAATTATTCACTGTCACCTCAAGTTGCACTATGGTGACACTAACTTGGCCCATTGTGACAGCATCATTTCCAGTGTGACACCACAATTACCCTATTATGACCTCACATTGCCCTCATTAGAGCAGCACAATCAACCTTTATGATACCACAATTCCCCACTGGGATGACATAGATGCATATTATGACATCACTGTACGAAATATGGCCTCAAACTATCCCATTGTGTCATCATCATGCCTTATTGTGACTTCACACATCCTATTATGGTATCACACCACCACATTGTGACATCATAGTTCTCCATATGACTTAAGAATTCCCCATGATGAAAACATAATGATCCATTACAACATCACAATGAACCTTAGTGATATCACAGTTCTCCAGTGAAAAGATTAGATGTATGATAGTGACAGAACAACACTCCACTGTGAAATCACAGCACCCGATAGTGACACCACTGTACCCCATGATGAGACACTTTTCACTGTTACTTCACAATTCCCCATGGTGATCTCACATTGCCCTCGTTATCATATCAGTGTTGTCATTATGGTACCATGACATTACTTTATGCTGTCACTTTGCCCCACTGTGACCTCCAAATTCCCTATTGTTATATAAAATATCCCATCATGACATCACAATTGTCTCCTGTGCCATCAGGATACCGCCATTAGGATCTCACTCTTCCCTCTTCTGACTTTATAAAGCGACATCACTAGCTCAGAATTTCCACTTTGATCACATAATGCTCCATTAGGGCTCCATCACAACCTATGTTTACCTCAATATGAATAGAAGATCTTCCAAGGCACCCTTCTACAATTCATATAGCTCCAAGCCCCCCAAAAGTGCTGGATTCAGAGTTCTAGGATTTCTTTTTCAAATTGTTTCTGCTAAAAAATGCCTTCAATTGAATGTAACATTTGCTTTTTCAGGCATTAGAGAATTCTTTTCCAGTCTCAAAATATTGGAAGAATTGTAATTTTTTTTTCTATTTCTCTTAACACTAGGTTACACACACAAAACCAGATGTAACTTTGATATTTTTTTCCTTTTCATTCCTTTCCTTTCTTTTACTACTCCTGCTGTGTCATCACCATGTCCTACTGTGACATCATAACACCATACTGTGACCTCGTATCCTGCCAATTTGACATCACAATTCACAATTAAGATCTCACAATTCTCATCATGACATTTAAATGATCTTACAATATCACAATTGCCAATTGTAACACCCCAATGATGGATATGACATCATGGTATCACATTTTGGCATCATGCTATGCCTTTGTGACATCATAATGCACTATTATGACATGTGTTCTATTGTGACCTCGCAACTCCCAGTATGACATTAAAATTTTCCTTTGAGATATCATGATTGCCCACTGTGATATCACAATTGCCCTCTGTGATATCAACAGTACAATTTTAACATCACAGTGACCCAGTATGATATCACAATGTTGTATTGTCACCCAATAATGCAATATTGTTACCCCATGATGCCCAGTTGGAACATCGCAACTCCCCATTTTAGCAAAACTACTCCTAAATTATTAGCACATGTTGCCTAAATATAGCAGCACAGTTAACCTTTATGACATCAAGATTCCCAACTGTGACATCACAATGACATGTTATGACATCATAGTTCCACATTATGTCATTACAGTACCCCGTTGTGGCAGCATCCTTCCTGATGTTGACTTGATGATACCCTCATCATGACTTATCAATTCCCGATTATGACCAGAGAATTCTCTATGGATGTTGCATTTTTCTTTTGTGACATCATAACTGCCCTAAGTGACATAAGTGCACATTGTGACATCACAGTCCCCATTATTCCATCACAATTCCCTTTTTCACAGGTTAATGATTCACTTTCTCCTCAAGGTGCCCTGTGGTGACACTAGCTTGTCCCATTGTGACATCATCATTTCCGGTGTGACATCACAATTACCCTATGATGACCTCACAATGCCCTCATTCGAGCAGCACAATCAACATATATGATACCACAATTCCCCACTGTGACAACATAGTTGCACATTATTACATAACTGTACCAAACATGGCATCAAATATTCCATCATGGAATCAACATGCCTCATTGTGACTACACACATCCTATTGTGGAATCAGAGCACCACATTGTGACATCATAGTTCTCCATATGACTTCAGAATTCCCCATCATGATATCATAATCATCCATTACAGCGTGGCCATAAACACTTGTCAAAACCGATTTCTCCAGTGATAACAGTAGATGCATCCTTGTGACAGAACAGCACTCCACTGAGACATCACAGCTCCCAATTTTGATGTAACTGTACGCCAGGATGCATGTTTTTCACTGTTACTTCACAATTCCCCATTATGATCTCACATTGGCCTCTTCATCATCTCAGTTTCCTCATTATACTATCATGGCATTCCTTTATGCTGTCACTATGCCCCACTGTGACCTCCAAAGTCCCTATTGTGACATCAAATATCCCATTATGACATCAAAATTCTCTGCAGTGCCATCAGGAAACCCACATTATGATCTCACTCTTCCCCCATTCTGACTTTATAAAGCCACATCATTAGCTCATAATTTCCATTTTGATCACATAATTCTCCACTAGTGCCCCATCACCACCTATGTTTACCTTAATTATGATTAGAAGATCTACGAAGTCATGCTATATCCATACATGCAGCTACAAGCCCACAAAAAGTACTGGATTCAGAGTTCTAAGATTAGTGTTTCAATTTGTTTCTGCTAAGAAATAAGTTTACTTGAATGTTACATTTGCTTTTTCAGGCCTTTAAGAAATCTTTTCCAGTCTCAAGATGATGGAAAAATTGTAATTTTTTTGTCTATTTCCTTTAATACTAGGCTCACACAGACAAAAAACCAGATGCCAGTTGGATATTTCTTTCTTTTTCCTTCCTTTCTTATCCTTTTCCTGCTGTGACATCGCCATGTCCTACTGTGACATGATAACGCCCTATTGTGACCTCATATACTGCCAATGGGACATCACAATTCACAATTCAGATCTCACAATTCTCATCATGACATTTAAATTATCTTACATCACAATTGACAATTGTGACATCACAATGATGGATATGACATCATGGTATCACATTATAACATCATGCTATGCATTTGTATCATCATAATGCCCTATTGTGATATGTGTTCTGTTTTAACCTCGCATTTCACATTATGACATTAAAATTTCCTTTGTGCCATCATTATTGCCCACTGTGACATCACAATTGCCCACTGTGATATCACCAGGACCATTGTGGCATCATAGTGCCCCACTATGATATCACAATTCTGTATTGTCACCCAAGAATGCCATATTGTTACTTCATGATGCCAAGTGGGAACATCACAATTGCATAATATAGCGAAACAGCTCCCTGATTATGAACTCCTGTTCTATAATTATAGCAGCACAATTAACCTTTATGACATCACAGTTCCGAATTATGACATCACAGTGACATGTTATGACATCATAGCTCCACATTATGGCATTACAATAACCCCTTTGTAACACCACCCTGCCCTATTTTGACATCATGATACCCACATCAGGAATTGTCAATTCCCCATTATAAACAGACAATTCTGCATTGATTTTGCAGTTTCCTCTTGTGACCTCATAACTGCGCAGTGTGACACAAGTGCCCATGATGACACCAAAGTGTCCATTATAGCATCACAATTCGTTTTTTTTCACAGTATAATGATTCACTGTCACCTCAAGTAGCACTGTGGTGATACTAACTTGGCCCATTGTGACAGCATCATTTCCAGTGTGACACCACAATTACCCTATTATGACCTCACATTGCCCTCATTAGAGCAGCACAGTCAACCTTTATGATACCACAATTCCCCACTGTGACAACATAGATGCATATTATGACATCACTGTACCAAATATGGCCTCAAAATATCCCATTGTGAAATCATCATGCCTTATTGTGACTTCACACATCCTATTGTGGTATCACACCACCCCATTGCGACATCATAGTTCTCCATATGCCTTAAGAATTCCCCATCATGATATCATAATTATCCATTACAACATCACAATAAACCCCAGTGATATCACAGTTCTCAAGCGAAAAGTGTAGATGCATGATTGTGACAGAGCAACACTCCACTGTGACATCACAGCACCCTATTGTGACACAACTGTACCCCATAATGAGACACTTTTCACTGTTACTTCACAATTCCCCATGGTGATCTCACAATGCCCACATTATCATATCAGTGTCCTCATTATGGTACCATGCCATTCTTTATGCTGTAACTATGCCGCACTGTGACCTCCATATTCCCTCTTGTGATATAAAATATCCCATCTTGACATCAGAATACTCTCCAGTGCCATCAGGATACCCCCATTAGGATCTCACGCTTCCCCTATTCTGACTTTATAAAGCAACATCACTAGCTCATAATTTCCATTTTGATCACATAAAGCTCCATTAGGGCCCCATCAGAAACTATGATTACTTGAATTATGATTAGAAGATCTTCCAAGGCACCATTCTACACTTCATACAGCTCCAAGCCCCAAAAATACTGGATTCAGAGTTCTAAGATTTTTGTTTCAAGCTGTTTCTGCTAAAAAATGCCTTCACTTGAATGTAACATTTGTTTTTCAGGCATTTGAGAACTCTTTTCCAGTCTCAATATATTAGAAGAATTGTAATTCTTTTCTCTATTTCTTTTAATACTAGGTTTCACACACAAACCAGATGTAAGTTTGATATTTTTTTCTTTTCCTTCCTTTCCTTTCTTTTACTACTCCTGCTGTGACATCACCATGTCCTACTGTGACATCATAACACCCTATTGTGACCTCGTATACTGAAAATGTGACATCACAATTCAAAATTAAGATCTTACAATTCTCATCATGACATTTAAATTATATACAATATCACAATTAACAATTGTGACACCACAATGATGGATATGACATCATGGTATCACATTTTGGCATCATGCTATGCCTCTGTGACATCATAATGCACTATCATGATATGTGTTCGATTGTGACCTCGCAACTCCCAGTATGACATTAAAATTTTCCTTTGAGGTATCATGATTGCTCACTGCGATACCACAATTGCCCACTGTGATATCACCAGTGCAGTTGTAACATCACAGTGACGCAGTTTGATATCACAATGTTGTATTGTCACCCAATAATGCCATATTGTTACCTCATGATGCCCAGTTGGAATATCACAATTCCCTATTTTAGCAAAACTACTCCTAAATTATGAGCACATGTTGCCTATTTATAACAGCACTATTAACCTTTATGACATCAAGATTCCCAACTGTGACATCACAGTGACATGTTATGACATCATATTTCCACATTATGGCATTACAGTACCCCGTTGTGACAGCACACTGCCCTATGTTGACTTGATGATACCCTCATCATGACTTGTCCATTCCCCTTTATGACCAGAGAATTCTCCATGGATGTTACAGTTTTCTTTTGGGACAGTATAACTGCCCAAAGTAACACAAGTGCCCAATGTGGTATCACAGTCCCCATTATTCCATCACAATTCCCCTTTTTCACAGGGTAATGATTCACTTTCACCTAAACGTGCCCTGTGGTGACACTAGCTTGGCCCATTGTGACAGCATCATTTCCGGTGTGACATCACAATTACCCTATTACGACCTCACTTTGCCCTCATTAGAGCAGCACAATCAACATTTATGATACCACAATTCCCCACTGTGACAACATAGTTGCACATTATTACATCACTGTACCAAATATGGCATCAAAATATTCCATTGTGGAATCATGATGCCTCATTGTGACTTCACACATCCTATTGTGGAATCACAGCACCCCATTGTGACATCATAGTTCTCCATATGACTTCAGAATTCCCCATTATGATATCACAATGATCCATTACATCATCACAATAAAGCCTAGTGATATCACAGTTCTCCAGCGAAAAGAGTAGATGCATGATTGTGACAGAACAACACTCCACTGTGACATCACAGCACCCTATTTTGACACCACTTTACCCCATGATGAGACACTTTTCACTGTTACTTCACAATTCCCCGTGGTGATCTCACATTGCCCTCGTTACCATATCAGTGTCCTCATTATGGTACCATGCCATTCTTTTATGCTGTCACTATGCCCCACTGTGACAACCAAATTCCCTATTGTGATATAAGCTATCCCATTATGACATCACAATTTTCTCCTGTCCCATCAGGATACCACCATTAGGATCTCACTCTTCCCCGATTCTGTCTTTATAAAGCGACATCACTAGCTCATAATTTCGGTTTTGATCACATAATGCTCAATTAGGGCCCCACCACAACCTATGGTTACCTTAGTTATGATTAGAAGATCTACGAAATCACACTATAACCCTTCATGCAGCTCCAGGTCCAAAAAGTACTGGATTCAGAGTTCTAAGATTTATGTTTCAATTTGTTTCTGCTAACAAATGAGTTTACTTCAATGTAACATTTGCTTTTTCAGGCATTTAAGAAATCTTTTCCAGTCTCAAGATAGTGGAAAAATTATAATTTTTTTTATCTATTTCTTTTAATACTAGGTTACACACACAAAACCAGATATAAGTTTGATATTTTTTCTTTTCCTTCCTTTCGTTTCTTTTACTACTCCTGCTGTGACATCACCATGTCCTCCTGTGACCTCATAACACCCTATTTTGACCTCGTATACTGGCAAGGTGATATCACAATTCACAATTCAGATCTCACTATTCTCTTCATGACATTTAAATTATCTTACAATATCACAATTGCCAATTGTGACACCACAATGATGAATATGACATCATGGTATCACATTTTGGCATCATGCTTTGCCTTTGTGACATCATAATGCACTATTATGAAATGTGTTCTATTGTTACCTCGCAACTCCCAGTATGACATTATATATTTCCTTTGAGATATCATGATTGCCACTGTGATATCACAATTGCCCACTGTGATATCACCAGTA